>RJWH01003246.1:0-167028 GCA_004363575.1 Solenodon paradoxus | reverse complement strand
AGAGAGACAGAGAGAGAGACAGAGAGAGTGTCCGTGTGTGTGCATGTGTGTGCGTGTGTGTGTGTGCGTGTGCGTGTGCGCTTGCGTGCGCATGTGCAGGCCTGGGACAGGGAAGGCAGCACTGCTTGGCTGGAGGAAGGGGAGAGGAATTCCAAAATGTGGGAGTGGAGTGCGTTTCATCCCTTCTGTGTCCCCCCTTCTCTGGGATGACACCTCCAGCTGCTGGAGACACAGGGGCTAAGGGTCCGGTTGCCCTGGGTGAGTTCCAACTGCAGAGTTCAAAGCAGACCTGTGAAGAGAGGGGGTGGCCAGAGAGCAGGAGGAGGAGGTGAGAAGTCAGCTGGGGCAGGGACAGGCAGGCTAGGGCTTTGATGTCTCCTCACAGAGCAGAGCAGGGGAGGGCAGAGCTGGGGTCCGGGAGAGCTGTGTGGCTTCAGCTTCCCCCTCACCCCCAGCCCGGAGAGGGATCCCGTGAACCACTGCTTCCTGTGCTCTGAGGAGGAGGCTCACCCACCATGACCCGGCCACACGTGATGGCTGTGAACACGGCGCCCAGCGCACACAGATACTCCCTGCACACGAGTCCTGCCCTTGAACGCGCGACCCTGTGAGACAGACACACACACACACGCTACACAAAAGTGCACGCATCCACACACACTGCCACGGATGCAGGGCCCAACTGGTGTCTGCTTTCTGGGCCAGGAAGAAGCCTGGCGGTGGAGCAGGTGAGGGTTATTGAGTCACTGACTTGGGAGATGGTGGGTCTGGACTCTCCTTGGGGCTCTCTCTGCAGGTCTGGGACCCTCTTCATCTCAGGCTCCTCATAACACCCTGAAGAAATCATCCAGGAGAGAGAGAAAGTCCCCCAGAACACCTACACCTACCTGGCCTCTTCAGGACAGGCCAGCCTCGGGGACACTGGTCAATGGACTTGTCCTAGCTGCTGTGTTGCCAGATAACTCTGGGTAGATCATTCTAGATCAATGTAGCATAGGTGCCCTTGTGAATGCAGGAGGGGACCCTGGGGTGAAGACCCATCCTGCTCACGCTTTTCCTAGGCACCTCCTATATAGCTCTTCCTAGCAGACAATAGCAGGCGCCGAGTTAGTGGGTACAGAAACGGAAAGCAGCCTTCTGGCCAGGTCTTCTCTGCCTGGTAGAGAGCTAGCTCCTAAGCCCTGGGCCACAGCTACTGACTCAACATTCATCTTCCATGCTGGCTGGCTGGGAGCTGCGGTGTCAGGTTGGTGAGGATTGACGGTGACAGATTCTGCTCATTTCAGGCTGCCATTACTGGGGCATCAGGTCTTCGGGTCCCAGCAGGCTCTGGCCGAAGGCTGGATCTTATCAGCACTCCACAGCCTCTGGCCCCAGAGAGTAGCCCCCTCCCAGGTTTGGTCCCATTCCTTCCATTTCTTGAGTCTGTTTCCTCCATGAGATCAGCTGCTTCTACCCTCTGGAGACCAGAGGGTTACAGAGAGGGATCCGTATCTTCTCTCATGGGGTCTCTGGGCTCCAATCTGGTTTGGAATCTACGTGGGAACAGCGGGGAGGAAGGAGCACTCAGGAGGACACTTGTTCTCCTGCCTCTCATGACCAAAGGCATCTTTCTGGGAAAACTAGAGACAGTCTGGACTTGTTGAAGGTCTCATCTCAAACATAACTTCTATCCTGAATGTCATGGGAAATCACTTTGATCCCAAACAGAGCCATTTATTGTGACCTGAACGGAGTCAGATGGTCCCCTGCACAACTCTTGGGTCGCTTTAGACAGGACAAGCTAACCACTGAAGAACTCTAATGTGGTTGGAGGGCAACGATTTCCACCTCAGCTTGCTGTCCAGTTATGATGGATGTCCCTCTGTCATCTGCAGAGACCACAGGCAAGAGCAAGAGGCTCCGCCCTCTGTGCTGTGAGGTCCTATGAAGCCCAGCTTTGTGTCCTGTGGGTGAGCCTAGCCCACTGTTGCAGACTGACAGGTTCCAGAGGTGGGGTCCTGCTCCCTTTCCAGCTGGCACCAGGCAGCCAGGGATCCTCTTAGGTCCCAGGGCAGTTTCTGGATCAAACAAAAATACCAACCCTAACGGGAGAGTACAAATTATTGCCTGGCAGGGTTCTTATACTCTGCCCAATCAACAGAGGGTCAGAACAGCTCGAAAACATTTTAGTGGCTCTAGTTTTTAATTTCACCCAGCAGAGCTCATCTAAAAATATTACTGGTATCCTAGTACCTTCCTCCAGTTCTGTAAAGTTCAACAGAGGACAAGCACCCTCACTGAAAAGAAGACTGGAAAGTTTCTTCCTTGGGAACATAGTGACTTAGTCCATAGGCTCAGACAACTTTGGCTCAAATTCTGGCTCTGCCGATTACTAGCTGTTTGACCTTGGTCAAGTTACTTCACCAACCTGTGCCTCAGTTTCCTCATTTGTCAATAGAGATCAATTGTCCTACTTCTTAAAGGTGGTGTGCTGATTAGAAGAGATAATAAATAGATGGAAATGTGTAAAACATTTAGAAGAACGCCCGGCAGACAGTATGTGCCCAGTATGTAATCCTTATGAGAAACATCAGTAGATTCTCCTTCATGCATTGTCTTAGGTAAAGATCACCCAGGGTTCTTGGGATTTTTCTTGTCTTTCTCTCCAGCTGTCTCTCCTGTATCGCCCTGTTGAACTCTCAGGCATTGGTTGTGATTATTTTCATTTCTCTATATTTGCCGTCGATGTTTCTCCCTCCTGGCCTACCTTCCCGATCTCCCGGTCTTGGCAAACTCCCATTCAAAGAGCACCAACTGTGGGGTGGGCCTGAGGACATGGTTTAATTGTCCTGCTCGTTGCGTGGTTTTGTTTTATTTTTTTAATACTGGAACTAATTTCCCAAGTTCACTGTAAATTTCTCATAAAATCCAGAATCTGAAAACCTGTTGAAAAACTAGAAGTCATAATAATGCAGGGCTCCTCACTTCTGCCTGGCAACCAGCGACTGGAGCTGAAGAGGCCTCCTTTTGATGGAGTGTGCCTGTTTCACTTTGTCACAGTCCCTACTACTCCCTATTGTCTCAAGCTGGCTGTTTTACCCAGACTCATTCTTAGCCTGACTCCGATGGGTATTTGAGTTTGGGGCCCTTGATATAAGACCTCTGCAGAAGAGGAACCCTCTTTGAGACCATGGATTCTAGTTTTGCAAACTCTTTGCTTTAGATGTGGCCAAGACTCATCTCCCAGTGTTGCTTCATCTGACCCCTGCCTGACTTTAGATGGTCTCCTCCATGCTTGGGTGCATTTTTAAAATCTTCCCTTGTGCATTCTTTCCTCCCTTCTGTGCAGAAGTCCTGGATCGGTGACCAGGATAAAGTGCATTTCTGTGAGATGTGCCCACAGTGGCTGCCCCTTTCTGTCTCCTCCTTGAGCCATGATTTCCTGACCCTCATACAGTGTGAGAACCCTCTTCCCTCTTTAATCCATCCATCCACTCACTTACTCCTTCACTGATCAACCATCTGGAGATCCATGGCGTGCCCAGCACTATGTTGAATGCTAAGAGAAAAAAAGCAAACACCACACCTGAACACAGAAGTGTGACCTCAGGCAAGACCTTTACCTTGGTAGGCCTCAGCTTCCCCAGAGATCTGATGTCATGCTTTGAGAGCCTTTTGTGAGGGTTTTCCTTTATCCCATGACTCTGTCCCGACTCCCAGAGTTCCTATGCCATCTTCAAACAGCTTACGAATGGTAGAGAAATCCTCCTATAATTGTGTCTGAAAATCCCAGAAGTTCCAGAAGAGAGAGTCAGATGGGGGGAGAAAGGAGGGACATGTGAGGGGAAGAGTGGGGAGATGGTCCCAGAGAAAAGTCTGGTCTGGGTGGGAGGGCAGGATGGGGGACCAGGAGGGGCCAGACCAGCCTGCCAGGAGCTCTGGCCAGATGCTCAGACCCCCCTGTGAAATCTCACACCCTCCTTGCCTCCTGTGGCCCTGGCTCCAGCTCAGGCTGGGTTTCTATCTGCATAATTTACCTCATTTGGGAGGGAAGGGAGGGGTGAGCACAGGCTTGGGGAGAGGGCAGAGGAGGAGGGTGGTGCTCCTAAGGAAAGAGGAAATCAGATGGCTGGGGTGAAGGTGGTGGTGGTGGGGCGGGGCTGGGGGGGAGGAGGTGGGGCCAGGGCCGAGCAGCCACATTCTGCCCAGCACGGCAGGGGTCACTTTGGTTCCCTTGCTCAGCTACGAGAAGGGGAAAAAAAAGTGGGTTGTAACTTCAAGATTTTAAGACTCACAAGTGAGGGGTTGGTCTGGAGGTGGGAGGAGGGAGTGACTAGACAGAGACTCGGGAGGGCGCAAGGAAGTGTCTGAGCTGAGCCTGCAGAGGGTGGAGGGAAAGCATCGCAGGAGGAACCAGCCGCCCTCCAGGGTCCAGAATCCCGAGGCCGCTCCTCTGTGGGCTGGGAAGGGCTCTGGACCCCTCAGCCCTTCTCACTTGTCCCCGGGGGCTCAGGCCAGAGACTCAGGGCACTAGCTGGGCTGGTGACACAGCCGCAGAGCTGGTTCCCCCCGGGGGACCCCTGCCCGTTTTCTCTCTGTCCCCAGCATGGAGGCAAGTGGCGATTTTGAGAACTACTACGGGGCCGACAACCAGTCTGAGTGTGAGTACACGGACTGGCAGACGTCGGGGGCCCTCATCCCTGCCATCTACTTGTTGGTGTTCCTCCTGGGCACCTCGGGGAACGGCCTGGTGCTGTGGACCGTGTTTCAGACCAGCCGCGAGAAGAGGCGCTCGGCTGACGTCTTCATCGCCAGCCTGGCCGTGGCCGACCTGATGTTCGTGGTGACCCTGCCGCTGTGGGCCACCTACACCTACCGGGGCTATGACTGGCTCTTCGGAGCCTTCGCCTGCAAGCTCAGCAGCTATCTCGTCTTCGTCAACATGTACGCCAGCGTCTTCTGCCTCACCGGCCTCAGCTTTGACCGCTACCTGGCCATCGTGAGGCCGGTGGCCAGCGCGCGGCTCCGGCTGCGGGTCAGCGGGGCCGTGGCCACCGCGGGGCTCTGGGCGCTGGCCGCCCTGCTGGCCCTGCCGGCCATGGTGCTGCGCTCCACGGGGGACCTGGACAACAGCACCAAGGTGCAGTGCTACATGAAGTATTCCCTGGTGGCCACCTCCAGCTCCGAGTGGGCCTGGGAGGTGGGCCTGGCCGTCTCGTCCACCACCGTGGGCTTCGTGGTGCCTTTCGGCATCATGCTGACCTGCTACTTCTTCATCGCCCAGACCATCGCGGGGCATTTCCGCAAGGAGCGCGTCGAGGGCCTGCGGAAGCGGCGGCGGCTGCTCAGCATCATCGTGGTGCTGGTGGTGACCTTCGCCCTGTGCTGGATGCCCTACCACCTGGTGAAGACCCTCTACATTCTGGGCAGCCTGCTGCACTGGCCCTGCGACTTCGACCTCTTCCTCATGAACATCTTCCCCTATTGCACCTGCGTCAGCTATGTCAACAGCTGCCTCAACCCCTTCCTCTATGCCTTCTTCGACCCCCGCTTCCGCCAGGCCTGCACCTCCATGCTCTGCTGGGGCCAGAGCCAGTGTGGGGGCGCCTCCCACAGCAGCAGCGGGGAGAAGTCGGTCAGCTACTCCTCCGGGCACAGCCAGGGGCCCGGCCCCAACGTGGGGAAAGGCAAAGAGCAGACGCACGAGAAATCCATTCCCTACAGTCAAGAGACCCTGGTGGTGGACTAGAGCTGGGACCAGAGGGAGGCCTGCTGCCCCCTGCCCTGCCCTAGCCTTCGCCCTCGCTGTCTGGGAGTCAGGGAGGTGGCACCTTCCCCCGTGCTTTTGACCCCATTCCAGACTCCTTGCCTCCTGCCTTATCTTGTCCCGGCTTCCTTCTTTAGTCTTGTTCGGAGGTTCGGGGGCCGTCGGGGGACATGGAGCCCAGCAGACTTGTGCTGGGTCACACAGTGTCTCAGACTCACCTTGCAAATTTCACTTCACTTCCCTGAGACTCAGTTTCCCCATTTGTATAAAGATGGGGAGCCATTCTGACCTTACAGTGATATGTGCATCCTGGTTCAATAAAGGTGTGTTCCCTCCTTTCCTTTCAGCTTTTTTCCCTCTTCCCGTCCTCCCTGTCTTCCCTCCTATCTCTGCAATTTTTACCCTGAATCCTTATGCCTCTGGCTCCAGACGCTCCTCTCCCAGCCTGTCCTTCTCCCTCAGTCCCTGCTCCCTCCGCTCAATCCACTCCTTGCTCTTTTCCTCCTTGCTCTGATGGGCTCCTAAGGGTTAAGGATCCTGAGGTGTGGGAACACTGACCCTTTCAGCTCTCTATCCTGCTCCCTGAGAGAGGCGGGTGAGGGACTGGCTGGGAGGGGTGGCTGCCCGGAGACCTCTGCTCTGGTGCCTGCTCTGCCGGCGGGAAAGTCCAGGCGCTCGAATCTGGTCGCTGGAACTTCAGCACTGAGGCTAGAGCCATCCCAGAAGGGGTTTCCTTCACCATGCCAGCTAGATGAGGTCTACAGATTCTCAGCCTCTGTGCCGGTGGGAGTCTGAAAGGCAAGGGGTTGACACAGCCTCAGGCTCCTGGGTGTAGGTGCAGATGAGGCATTGGGAAGGGAAAGCCGAGAGAGGTGTCTGCAGCTGCCTATGTGCTGCTTGGTCGTCTGCCCCACCTCTCCCGGGACTGGGCAGGCAGGCCTCCGGTCACCCCCTCCACCCCGTCACCCTGTCACCCCAGGGACATTTTTCTTAGGTGTTGGTGCTGCCTGCAGCCAAGAGTCACAAAGGTGGGGGTGGGTGCCTGTGCTGTCTGGGCATATGTGTGTGAAGCCTGGATGACAGAGCGCGAAGAACTGTGTGCCTGGGTCGCTCGCCACTTGGATGGCCTGCCTACCCCCACTTTCCACGCCTCTCAGCTCTTCACACACTATCCGTGATGAAGAAGGGACAGATTGGAACAATATAGACTGAAAATGAGCCCACCCCCCCACCCCCCACTGGATTTGGGGGCTCTGACGGCTGGTCCGTGCTGGAAGAGAGACGTCTGTGTTTGCATCAGGCTCCCTGGGGGGGCTCTCTCCCTGTAGCCTGCAGTGCCCCCCCTGTGCTGGGCCTGGAGCCTCCGGGGACCCTCCCCACCCTGCTTTGTTGATGAGCGCTTCCCTTTTCGCTGTCCCCCTTTCGGGGGCCCTGGTCCTCTTGCTGGGGAGGCCGTGGGATGAAAAGCACGGCTGAGGTTTTATCCCCTCGGCATCAGGAGTGGACCCTTTGGCATCTCCTGTTGTGGGGGAAGGCTGAGACCAGAAATCACAATCACACACAGTGACACAGAGGCCTGAGGGCAGGACTGATGGCGAGCGGGGTGGGGTGCGCGTGTTCTGGGTTTTGTTCCTGGAGTACTCTGGACATGATGAGAGCCAGACGCAGGAAGACTCCAGCTTGACGTACAGGGACATCTTGACCATGCCTGGGAGAGAGCCAGCTCAGAGCAGAAGAGAGGGGAGCCTCTCAGCTCAGACCCCCACTGTGGCCAGGCTCTCCATCACTTTCTCCACACACGCCTGTCCTCAAGGCATCCAGTCTAGGCTGGAGGAGGCTTCTAGAGGGGAAGAGGGGACCCTGGAGGCCCTCGTGGGTGACCAGCAGACCCTGCCTGCCTGGGCCGACAGAGGGAGGAGGAGGCTGCCTGGCTGGAAGTACCTCACCCCCCATGGGCCCCCTCTTTGGAATGTCTGTGCTGCTTGCTCACTTTGTTAGTTTCTGCGGTTCATCAAATAAATCAGTTTTGTCTAACTCTGGTGTCCAGAGCCTCTTCTCACTTGAGTGTCTTAGGGCGTGGAAAGGAGCCGGTTGTTACAGAGGGAGGAGGTGTGAGCTCGGCTGAGGGGGCAGGAAGAGGAGTGGGGTCTGAAAGGAGTCAAGTGGGAAACCGGGAAGGATGTGGGGGAGGCAGTGGGAAGATGAGAAAATAGATGCTGACAGGGAAGGGGCGGGGAGTGAGGGCTGGAGATAAGGGAAGGGGAGAAGCTTGCACCCTGAAGAAGGCACCCGTTTCAGAGTCCAGAGCACAGGTCTGGGCTGGAATCCCAATATTTCTTCCCACCTTTCATTCAACCATTCATTCTTTCGTTTCTTTATTCCTCTCCTATTGACTCATTTGTTTATTCATTCATTTACAATCACATGAACATCCATTCAGTTTAGATCAGAACTTTAAATGTCTGTTCTCTTTAAATGTCTGATTTTGAAAATATCCATTTCTGGGTGTCACTTCAGACCTATGGAATCAAAATCGTCTGGCCTCATCCCAGATGTTCACTAAGACTCGCTCCTCACATGATTTCTGGGGAATGCCAGGATTGGAGCTGTCCCCATCCAGATCGATTCTGCCCAAATTAAAGTGGCCCCCCAAAACTAGAGAATCAGAGCTAGAGGAACCTGCGCTCTGAATGGTCATCTACTTGGGGGAGGAAGGGACTGGAATATTCCTTGGTGGCGGGGGGTGTGTTCAGTCCAGAGAGACTCACCCTCTTCAGTGAAGATCTCCAGGTACTAATAACGCTGCCACCGACAAGGCAGTCATTAGGATGGGTAGCGGGGCTCCTGCTGGCTGCATTTCACCACTGTGTTAAGCATTTCCCAAGCATGATGTCATTTAATGCTTGCCATCTTATGACCTCGTTTTGCTCATAAGGAGGCTGAGGCCAGTCAGCTCCCTTGACCAAGGTGGGTCAGCTCAAACAGACCTGGAACCAGCTGGTTGGTTCAACTCTAACCCAACACTCTCGAGCACTGTGAAAGCACTTACGAAGCAGCATTAGCTGGTTGGGAAGGCAAGTGAGATCTCAGCCACCTGGAAGGTGCCTGGTACACCTGAGACAAGAGCTGCAGTCATGAAGAGGTTGGGGGAAAATGCCAGAAAGAGTGAGAGGGGTGTGGTGAGGGAGAGAGTGAGAAGAGAGAGAAATGGAGACAGAGAGCACTAAAGAGACATGGAGGCAGAGAGGGCCAGAGAAAGAAAATTGAGACAAAGGAAAATTGGGAGGCAGGGAGGGAGGTGGAGGGGAGCTTGTCCATGTTGATTGTCCCTCTTCTGAAACACTCTAGGGGAAGCCCTGCTGAGACTTACAACTGTTGCAACAAGCTGCTTGAACTCTTTCTACAGATGCTGCAGGAAACCTCAGTAACTCTCCAGGGAAATTTCCGGTCAATTATCAAAAAAAAAAAAAAAGATAAGATTATTGAGCATTGACTTCATAACTTATTTGTTGACACATTTCCTCGTTGATTCGCTCACTCAGCTGATTTTTCAGTAAGTTCTTATCTCTGAAGTGCCCACAGCATGCTGGACGCAGAAGGCAATGGATTCCAAGGCCCCCAGTCAGGTGTGGACTCAGTCCGAAGAGTGATCATGGTGCGTGCGGTAAGTTGTCAAAGGGATGTCCACCGAGCGATCGCAGCCCCTCTGGGGCGCTGTCAGGAGGGATCTTTCCCGATTTCACCCAGCCCAGCCCCATGTGTGAACCAGGGAAGCACACGTTCCGCTCTCAGAGCACAGAGGATGAATAGATCGGGGGCTTGGACTAAAATCTTGACATGTGTCTAGGTCTCTAGATGACTTGGGATGTCAGGTGCCAGGTGTTTTGTTTTTTTTTTGGTAACTTCTGATTTATCTTCTCCTGGGGCCTCAGCTGAGCTGTCTTTGTGGAATATTCCTGGCAAGGCCTCGTCAAGCGGGACTGGGCGTCCCGGGCGCGCCTGCCGGGCTTGCTGGAGAGAGATTCTTAGAAGGGGCTGGTGGACCCCTTCCAGAAGCCAGAATAAACCCAGAGTGACAGGATCGAGACGGGATGCCCTTGCTGTTTCTGCTGGAACCACTCGGACACTCAGAAGTTCCAACTTGGCCAGATTCAGCGAGTACGAGTCTTCTCGACTTTTGTCCAAATGTTTGTAAAGTCAACGTTTATGAGCGATGTAGGAGAAGGTCATAAAGATGGGGTTCAGGGTGCTTGTAAATCAAGTGCACAAGAAGGACATTTAGAGATGTTGGCTGAGTGTTAAGAGTATAAAGCCATGTTCATTTATTTATTCTTTCAGCAAACCACATTCAGGCGGGCTGCCCTGCTGGAGCAGCGGTTGGGTCAATCGCCTGCGAAGGAGACCAAGCCACAGACCCCTGAGTTTGAGTTTTTGGTTCAGGGGAGAACAACAAGTGCGAACAAGTAAATAAAATAGGATGATTCTTCCTCCTCTCTCTCCCTGCCTGCTTGCTTGCCTTTATTCCTGCCTGTGCCTTTCCTTTCCAAAAAACAAAAACCAAACTGCATTCAGTGCCTACGAGGTAGTTGGGACTGACTGTCTCAGCACACCTGGAGGCACTGAGGTGAAGCAGACACAGTCCTGGCCGCCATGGAGTGACTTGAGATATTTCCAGTCTTGTCACCCCATTCATTGCCTAGACGGGCCAAGCGAAGGGCCGCGGACGGGGACAGCTTAGACAAGGTCATGTGGCGGGATGACGTAGAGGTAAGTCTGGAACTCAGGCTTCTCACTGCCAGGCAGGAGAGCTTCCTGGCTTCAGCTTAGAAAAGAGAGACTTAGGAAGAGTGAATCGGAGGGTCAGAACTACTTTGGTGGCCACGAGCTGGGGAGGGGAGCATAGGGGGGTGTTTGAAGGTGATTGCCTTTTTGTTAACAAAGCTCTTATTTTAGAACAGTTTTGGATTTACAGAAACATGGACACTCGGGCCCAGATTCCTACACACACTCCAGTCTCTGCTGTTGTTCCTGTCTTAGCTCACACACTTGTCACAACTGAGGAACCCACATGGACACCTTGCTATCGACTAGAGGCCGTGCTTTCTTCAGACTCCCTGACTTCTTACCTGGCTCCTCTTCCTGTCCTAGGGTCCCCGCTTTGATCCCTCCTACCTTCAGCCATCGAGGAGTTTCAGAGACTCGCCTTGGCTGTGACAGTTTCTCAGGCTGTTTGTCATGACTTTGACTGTTTCGAGGCATATTGGTCCAGTTTCTGTTCCATGTACTTTTTATTGATTTAGTTGGTTATTTTGGGTTCTCTCCTTGCCCTGAGTTGCAAACCTGGGGCCTTGGGTTTTACGTGGTGTCCACCATGGGCCGGGCCGTCTCAGCTGCCTGAGCCACAAGGTCACTTCTATTCATGTACTTTACTTCTTCCTCCCTCGCTCTTCCCTCCCTCCCTCCTCCCTCCCTCCTTCCTTCCTTCCCTCCTCCCTCCTTCTCTCCCTCCCTCCTGGCACACAGCACAGAGTGCTCACAGCTAGGGCTTGTTTGCTCAGAACTTGCCAGCCACCTTCAGCTCCAATGGAGTTGAAATCTTTGGCATTTTCTCCCATTTCCAAATTTAGCTTTTTACTTGCCTGAGTAACTGGAAACTCGGGCTCACTTTCTTGCCTGAGTAAGTAGGAACCTGAGGATGTAGATGAAAGAGTGAGTATCCGTGTTCGAGGGGTATCACACAGCCTGCTGCTCTGGACTTCATTCTTTAGCTGTGTGGCACATTTCTCTTGCCTCCAGGGACAGAGGACAAGCACAAACATTTCCCCCAAACCTGCTTGAACTCCATTCATGTCCCCTGAGTACTGGGAATGTATCTGTGGGGAGCCCCCACTTGGTGGCTCTCTGTCCCCTCTGCTTGTCCTGCTCCTCTGCTCTATGGGGAGCTCAGTGTAGGACCTGTGTTTACACATCTTCAGAGTCTCAGAGCCTGGAATGTGGTAGGTGCTCAGAGGATGTTTGCTTAAGTGATTAAACAATTGGGGAAAGAAGTGCAGGGGAAAGGTGAGAATAAATGGGATTTTGCTTAAAGCAAACAAGTTGGTTGTTTTTAAGAGCCCAGAAAAAAGCAAAGGAAAGGCTGGTGCCAGAACAGACCCCTGGGATTGATGCGTGCTAAGATTACTTATCATTGGTCCAATGCAACCCAAGAGCTGGGGCCTCTTAGAGGACCATGATCCTTTGGAGCCACAGAGCTAGAAAACATGACCACTTGGATCACTTTCCGGGGGTGTTTCTGATGGTCTTATAAGTAGACTTCCTAAAGTGATGGCTTTGCAGTGACTAGTTCATTGTTTGCCTTGGAAACTGTGCCTCCACATCTTTTTGGCGGGATGTTGGTATACAAGGCCAGTTGGCTTCCTGGGGAAGTTCTTGGTGAGCCAACTGGGGCCCACACTGAGCCAAGCGACTTCCATGTTTGGACGGCCACCCTTCATGGAGGAAGGGCTCTCCTGACGGTGGGGATGTACAGATTGAATGGAAAAGAAAAACTTGGACTTCCCCTTCTACAAAAATACTTAGGGAAAACTTCTCTTCTGGTCTCTGAGAAAATCTGGGCCAGGTATAAGGGCATCCAAGAAGATTTGGCAGTCTTGCTTCTAGGTCTGGACTATGTCCATCAGTTCAAGAGGTCTTCCTGTATGATGGGACTGAAGTGGTGTCTGATGACAAGAGAGAGACCCGGGCTTCATGCTTGGTGGCCTGGATCTGATCTCTTTGGCAGGAAAAAAGGATTTTGGCTTAGGGACAGCAGTGACCTAAAGATTAAGGATTATCATCCCAGCACGACAGGATTAAAGAGCATGGATGTGACCTTTTGCCCTTAGGAAGACAAATGCACCAATATGATGATTAGATGGTTTCTAAGATGAGATCTGGAAGCTCCTGAGTATCATTGGGCTCCAGCTGCTTGCAGGCTCTGTACTGGGGGTGCTGTCAGACTGTCAGGGCCCCTGGAAGGTGGTACTTATTTGCTATGCTAATAATAAGCTACTTTTATGTTTGGAAAAAGCCGCACAGCAATTACCAAAAGCATTGACTAAAGATAGATGCTGCAGGCTGGGGAAGGAAGATAGAAAAGAATGTTCCTACTAACCCACTTCATGAGGAAGAGAGTGAGATTTTCGGAGAGTAAGTAGCTTTCTTAATATCATTACTAAGCAGAGGTTGAGTTTCTGGCTTGATAGTCGTGATTCCAGTTCTGTGAACTCTTCACATCCTCTGATTTTCTCCTTTCTATGATGAAAATGGTTTTGAAGGGATACTCGTTAGGGTAGATGGGCAATCCAGCATGGCATTCACCTTTCGAAGCTGTGTTAGTGATGATTTGACTTATCTTCCTCAAGTGCACGATGTTTGTGTGTCTGTTCTCCATCTTCTTTAGAGCACAGTTAGATGGGCCTAGTTGGAATCCTAACCTCTCTTATTTGTATGTCTTATTTGTAGCAATGTTTTTCAACCTTAGTGTGCAGAAGAGTGAAGCAGAGATGTTGCTAAAAATCTAGATTCTGATCCGGAAGGTCTGCAGTGTGTGTTCCAAGAATCTGGTTTCTAAAGGAACTAGGGCGGTGGGAGACACTACTGGTTCAAGGAACACGTTCCAAAGATCCAAGATCTGGGGTACAGCACTCATCTCTAAAATACAAAAATAAAAGTAGTTGTAACAAGACAGTTTTGAAAGTCCCATGAGGTAATGTCTGCAAGCTCTTTCCATAATCTCTATCAGGTAGGGGTGATCCAGAGGGGTTCTCTGTTGGAGGAGCGGTTAGGTCAGTTGCCGCCAAAGGACGCAGGCCACATGCCCCTGGGTTTCGAGTCCCAGGTCTCGGAGAGACAACCAGTGTGAACAAAATATAGGTAAATAAAGATGTTCTCTGCTCCTTTTGCTTCCTACCTGCACCTTCCCTTAAAAAAAAAAAAAAAAAAAAAAAAAGTGATCCATGTTGGTTTAGCCCATTTGAACTGCCATAAAAAAAGTATGAAAAACTGGTGGCTTATAAACAATACACATTTATTTCTCATGGTTTTGGAGGCTGGGAAGTATAAGATCCTGGTCCCAGTAGATTGAGTGCCTGGGGAAGACCTATTTCCTCACTGACAGCTGTCTTCTCATTATAATTTCCGATGGCAGAAGGGCAGCTGAATTTGCTGGGCTCTCTTTACAAAGGCACTCAATCCATTTATGAAGATGCCAACTTCAGGAACTAATCACCTCCCAGGACCCCTCCTGCAAATACCATCACGTTGGGGATTAATTGTCAATCTATGCATTTGTGGGGAGGGCACATTCAGTCTAGGGCAAAAAGTTTTCGTTTTCTTCCTTTCTCTTGGCTGCTCTTACTACAAGGAAAAATGACCCGATGAACTTTCTAGGACAAATAGCTTGGAGGATCTTGGCACTGGAAAAGGAGGCATAAGAAAGAAAAGGTGATGTCAGCTCTGGAACTGTGGCTGTTGGTAATATTTTCTGGGCTTAAGCTATTTATTGTGGTGGTAAAACCAAGGTAAAACTAGAGACTTTTGACAGACAGTTGTATTTAAAATTAATCTGGTCAGAATTTTGTTGGAGAAGAACAATTAAAATTAATATACTGCCTATATAGTTTTTTAAAATTTAAGATTCACAATATCAATTGTCTTTTAAGACTGTGTGTACTTTAGCTTTTCTGTCTGGGAATATAGAAAAGGCAGCCTGATGTAATTACAGGGACATGCATTCTGTTCTCAGTACTGCTTCCAACTAAGTGTGTCCCCTGGAAAGTCAGGCCACTGACCAAACTTCTGTTTTCCCCATGTACAACACGGGGAGATTGAACAATAGCGTGTGGTTACCCTCTTCTCCTTGTCGTGGACAGTCTTTCTTGCTTGATTATGGCCCTAGATCCCAGAAGCTCTTCCACCTAATGCTCTGGGAAGCTGAAGTTGCAAATGCAATTCTGAAACGCCAGCTCTGAGAACAGACCTTCCAGGATTCCAAAAATTGCTCATGGTGGGATCTCAGGCATTGGAGCTGAAGATAGACATTGAAGGATGACTAAGATTTTTATAACTTGAATGTGGAATGGAAGTGGTAGGAAGGTTTCCAGACCGAGTGGAGAGTATGAGAAAAGACAAGAGAGCATATAAGGGCATGAGAAATTTGAGGAACGGGTCTGGTTAGCCTGTGTGTGGTGTAAACATCTAAGGGAGACAGAGGAAGAAGGGTTAAATTAAGGACAAAGTATGATGATACAGTCATTCATTCAGCCGAGATTTATTGAACATTGACTGTGTATCAGTCACTTTGCCAGGCACTGGGATTCTGTTGGAGGGTGAAACAGACATGCTTCTTCTTCTGGGTCAGTTAGCATTTCTTCGTGAGAAATTGTGAAAGTAGAGAGACAATAAGCAACTACATAAGTAGGTCACATTTACATTAAATGACAGATTATAGAAAACGCTGTGAAGGAAATAACGTTTCAGACAAGGTGCTCAGGAAGTGACCTTGCAGTAGACACCTGAAGGTTAGCAGTGAGTCCATTGTACTGGCTGAGAGAATTCTAGAAACAAGAAATAGCAAGTGCAGAGACATTGGAGTGGGAAAGAGCTCAGTGGGTTCTCAGTGGGTTCTAGTGTCAGGGCAAACTAGAAAGCTAATGGACAGGGAGTCAGGGAGAGGGTGGCAAGAGACAAAGTTAGGGAGACAGGCAGGAGTCATGCCATGTCGGACTTTGACGGCCAGGGCAAGGAATGTGACTTATTCTCAGAGCAATGAACAGCCATCAGAAAAATGACATGATCTCATTACTTCTTGGGTTGCTGTTTTAGAGAATGAATTGAAGAGAAGGAGGAGGGAAAGCAAAAGGCAAAACTTTGGTGGGTTGTATAGGGTAGAATGTAGAGAGACTGAGAAGGGAGGTAGATTTTAGTCCTGTTTGGAATGTAAAAGAAATGGGATACCTGATGATCAGGATGTAGATAGCAGAGTTGGGGTGGGGAGGGGAGACAGAGAGAGTGGGAGAGAGATTTGTTTTTCACTGTGTCATGTCTAAGATATTCATAAGACAAGTGCAGTTATCAAGAAGGCAATCCGATATGCAAATCCAGAGTTTTGAAGAGCGGTCTGAACTGGGGATAAGGATATGAGAACTCCAGGGTGCGTCCTCGGGGCCTAGTGATCTAGTGCACCTGGGAACAGTTTCACACACATCCCAAGGTACCAGGTTCAACACCTGGGATCAGAGGGAAAAACCAGTGCCAACAACTAAATAAAATAAACTGCTTTGTCCTTCTTCCTCTCTTCCTACCTTCCTACCTACTCACCTTCATCCCTCCCTACCTTTAACTTCCAATAAAAAAAAAAAATCAAGTGTGACTGGTGACCTAGTGGATAAGGCCACTGGATGTGGTCCACATACATTCAAAGGATCCAGGTTCAAGATCTGGCACCAAAGGGAGCAACCATGATGAACAAGAATATATAACAAATCATACCTGAGAGGTTACGTAAGAGGACACCAGACAATTGTCCACTGGATTTGGTGACATGGAGGTCATCAGTGACATTGCCCTGCATAGTTAGATTGTGGTTCTAACAGATTGTGTGTAAAAGACAGAGAGCTGAAGAGTAGATGGGTGGTAAGGCATTGGAGAATGTTATGGGAAGAGCCGTCTGCAAAAACTTTGCTGGGAAAGTGAGTAGAGAAATGGGGGGCAGCTAGAAAAGCATGTGGGAGGAAGGGAAAACTTTCAGATCCAGAAGCACGTGCTGTGTGCTGGCAAAGTGAGACAAATCAAGGCTATGAGGAGAGACCAGAGTAAGCCATGAGGAGGATGTTTTGATGCAGGCAGGAAACTGTAGGAGAAAAGCTTTCGAGAGGCGAGCTCTGGTGGAGCAGCGGTTAGGCCAATCTCCTCCAAGGGAGCAAACCACACACCCCTGTGTTCAAGTCCTGGGTCTGGTGGGAGTGCGGGCAACCAGTGTGAACAAGCAAATAAAAATAAAATAAAGACACTTGTTCAAAAAAACAAAAAAAGAAACAAAAAGAAGAACCTTCAAGCAAGCACATGTAGATGAGGCTTTGATAAGAAGAGAACGTTTCTCAATAGATTAGGAAGGAAGTAGGAGAGGATGCATTAAGCTGCAGGTAAATTACTGGAATGGTGGTGGGAAGATGGAGCCTTTTTTTAAAAATTGAAATAAATTTGATTTACAAGATAATATGTTTAGATGTGCAAGTTCACTATTCCTCAAGAATATTATAACAAATCACACCTACCAGCACATTTCTAATAATTCTCCATGACTTTTCATTAGAGACCACCATCTTTATTCCTGCCTCCTGCCCACTTCCGTCTGGTGACATCAGTTCTTTTGTTAACGTCCAAGGGTTAGTTTTTCTTTTGTCTGTTTATTTGCTTTGCTTCTTTAAAAACAATAATTTCTCTTAAAATATTTTTATTTTTTAAACTTTTTTACTATTTTATTGCAGTAAATTTTGCAAATCAAAATAACTCGTATATGTAGGTTCCCCATATGTGCAGCTTCCCTGTTTCTCAAATATATGTCAATACATCCTGCCATCCATCAAATTACCAAGTGTTCTTCACCAGTGTCTAGTGGGCTCCGCCACCACTTGTCCCCCTATCCCGTCCCATTCCCTGTTGGTCACCTCAGTTCTGTTGCAAATGTTTAAGGGTTGGTTTTGTTTCATCTGTTCCTTTGCTTTGTCTATTCACATTCCACCTATGAGTGAGGTCATCTGGTATCTAGTTTTCTTCTTTTGATTAGTTTCACTTAGAATCATCCACTTTAGATCCCTCCATGTTGATTTAAATGACAGGATTTCATCTCTTCTAAGGGTTATGTAGTGTTCCATTGTGTATTGCTTTGTTTCTTTACATTCTGCATATGAGTGAGATCATCGATCTTTCTCCTCCTGACTCATTTGACTTAACATAGTCCCCTCTATAGTTCCAATCATGTTACCACAAATGGCAGGATTTTATCTTCTTTAGGGCTGTGTAGTATTTCATTGTGTGCGTATCACATCTTTTCTATGCATTCATCTGACAGTGGGCACTTACATTTCCTTCTATTTCTTGGCTATTATAAGGAATGTTGCAATAGATGGGGGGTGCATGTATCTCTTTGAATTAGTGAACTAGTGTTATTATTATGTTTTTGGGATAGATAGCCAGCAGTGAGATAACAGGATCATATAAATTTCCATTCAAGGGAGTTGGCTTGATGATTTCTAATTCCAAGTATATTATGAGATGAGGTCATCAGCTAAACTGGAGATAGGGAAAGGGGGATAGGAAATTTTGAAGGAATACATATTACCTTGTGCAAAGAAAAAGCAAAGTCTCCAGGAAGCATACAGTGCTGATTCTCCACTTAGAGATGTATGAATGTGACTTAAAAGTGAATTAGCCAGGTTTTGTCATTTCCCCGCCAGCATTTAGCCTCTGTGGTTATAGGCACAAAGAAGGTACTCAGCAAGTGCTGGGGCTTTGCAAGGTGTTTGTGACAGAGGAAAGAGAGGAGAGGGCGTTTGGGGTGGTTTGTAAAAGAATAATTATGAAGAAGGAAAAGGGGATTTGATTTATGTCAGGAAGGAAACAAGGACAGGAGGTGGCTGCAGGGTGGCCCATACTTGGGGCATCAATGGTCAAGGTTAAGAGATAAGAAATGTGGGAGCAGGGGCTGGAGTGAGTGAACTGGAAGCTCCGGAAGTGGAAACGGAGAGCAGGATTTCAAAACAGATTTCTGGTAAGTAATAGAGATTTTGTGGTCATGACCGCTGGTGTGACTGCTGAGTGGGTGGCTGCAATGGAATGGAGAAAAAGTTTCTGGGGTGAAGGGTGGAGAGGCCAGGCTGAGGGGTGAATTGCAGGTGTCGACTAGGAAGTTTTGAGAATGACTGTAGGAAGAGGGCGGTGAAGATTGTGATCAGAAGGAGACCGGCCAGGAGGAGGGGAGAACGACCCCCATGAAGGGGAGGGCACAGGTCTGAAACTCCGAAGCTGGGCCATAGTGAACCCATATCATGTTTTCATGCACATTGGGAGGCATGTCTCTCCTTCCTGTGAGTCACAGTCCGTGGACTCTGGGCTGGATTTTGCCTTCTCCTCTGTTGGCGGCTCTGCTGAATGGTGAAGAGTCAGAGGAATCACCTGGGTGAAGGAGAAACATGCTGGAGAAAGAGGCCCTGGGGAACAAAGATCACCCACTCACTTTACAGATGTGGACATGGAGGCCCAGAGGAGGGAAGGATTCCGACACAGAGGAGGCGAGTGGTAGGGCTGAATGAAGTTCTGCTCTCCTGACGCTGTGTTTTCTACCACACCCCATAACAAAAGGGATGTTTTAACAAACATCCCAAATTGCACATTCAAAAAACATGTTGTCCTCCAAGTTGGCTCTGTGGGAGGTGACAGACTTCTTTCTAGTGATGGTGCCATAGTTCCAAGCATGTCTGGAGACGCCTTCAGAGCCAGTCCTGAGTCACAGAGAGCCCACTGCTCTGGAGAGCCTTATTCGATGCCCGGGCGACAGCTGTCCTCTTCTTTCTCTGGTGCTACGGGAGAGAGCCCAGCCACAGCAGGGAAACGTGGCGTCTCTTCAGCACACATTTATTTTGCACTCAGTATGCTCCAGGCCTACACCATCAGGTGTTGGGGGACAGGGCGGTGGGGTAGCTGTTGCTTTGAGGCCTGTGCAGTCTGAGCTGGTTTTGTTTTACCAGGTTAGCGTGCATGGGATTTGCTTTCTTCTGGCATCTCAGATGCAAAGAGCAGACCCTCCCCCCAGCTATTTGGGCCGGAAAATGAATTCAATCAAGAACATCAGGCAGCTCAAGGACTCTGAGGAGGATTAAGTGTCAGGAAGGAGCTGTCCTGCATCTATCCAGTTCTTTCATTGATTTATTTTAAAGAAAAGATGCAGGCAGGAATGAAGGCAAGTAGGCAGACAGGGGAAGAGAGGAGGCAGAAACATTTTACTGTGTTTTCATTTAGTTGTTCATATTGGTGGTTTCCGCTGGTGTCCAGACAAGAACCCTGGTCCTTGGTATGTATGTGGACTGTGCTCCTCTGCGGGCGGCTGATTTAGCTGCCACTCCACCAGGGTGTGTCAGATTTAGCCATTTCTAGTAGATAAGTCCAGAAAGTTCTGCCTGGGACCAGACCTCAGCACTTCTGCTGCTGCGAACTCTAAGATCTTATGTTCTTCTGCCCCAACCCTGCCTTAGCCAGGAAGCAGACTCTCTACAGTTCTCGGGTCCTCAGTTCATTCTCTTCCAAAGTAAATCCTCCCACGTGTATGACTGGCGGAGCCCCGGCCACATGCTGACACCAACTGCAAAGGAGTCTGTGGAGAGAGGATTCTAGCTTTTTCCACTTTGGGAGACAGTGCTCAGACTGAGGGACTCCCAAACACGGAGTTTGTGCAGTATTGTAGTGAGTGCGGCGGAGGTGGGCAGGGGTGCCTGGGAGGCTGTATGTGCCCCGGACGAGGTTCGGCTGCCCTTAGGTGCACAGGAGCCCACTGTCCTGGAGGGTGATCTCCAATGAGAGACCATCGCACAGTGAGGCGATTCATGTTAACATTTAAAGTTCCCTTCGACACACATGTAGTTAAAAGACAAACGGGAGGTTGTTTCTTCAAGTCCCTGCAAATGGATAGCTGTCCAAGTCCAGTCTTCCTGCGGGAAAACCTGTGCCCATGGAAAGTTGAGGTGTTCTATCTAGAATGCGATTCCTCAGTGGCCCAGAATCCCGTCTCTCTAGTCTCTGTGGTAAGCAGGAAGGTGACCCCAAAGTGCCTCGTGCGGGCGAATCATCTGACAAGCATTTGGTGAGGTTTGGTTCGGTGTCAGTCGCGGGGCTGTCAGCTTGGGTTGAGGGTTCTAGAGGCTTCTGAGATGTGCAGGATCTGTTTGCAGGAAACCCAGTCTGGTGTTGCCCACAGAAAGGCCTACCCTTAACTGTGTGTCTGTGGGGCACAGGGAGTAGGGGCAAAGGGTGTTGGGGAGGTCTTTGAATCCTTAGACTGTGTCCTGGGCCTTGAGAACGCGTTGGCCCCACGTCTGTAAGACTTAGCTCGTGGGCTGTCTTAACCTGTGCTGTGATGAGAACAACCTGTGGACTAAAGTACCGGGCGTCGCCGGTGCCTGGAAGGCAGTCGGCAGTCAGCAGGCCTCGTTGCCCTCCCTCTCTCAATCCCTTCTTTCCTCTCTTCAGTGTCAAGTGTGAGAGGACGCAGAGAAGGCGGTGGCCAGTTATACCTGATGGATTCCGGCGGGTCCTGGTGATGACAGGGATGTTCTTCACAGGGAGGAGGAAGGAGGCACTTCGGACAGTGGACGCAGCCTGAGAAAACCACGGAAAACTGTGTCTGGAGAATGGTGGATGGAAAATCTGCTTGCAGGTGTGAATGAAAGAGGGAGGTGCCTGGAGGGGGAGTTAAAGGCTCTGTGAGTCACACCAAGGGTGTGAACCTACTCCTGCAAGTATGGGGGTTACTGAAGGATTTAAAGGTGTAGAGCTGATCTGGAAAAACCAGGGCAGCTGCTCTTTGGCTGGTGAGGCTACCCGGTTTTAAATCTGAAACTGCCGTGGACTCTGGAATTCTCCACATCTCCGCTTTGAGAGAGAAGGATGGAAGGGTGGGCTGCTTCCTGGCCTCGGTTTAACAGGAGATACTGTATGATTGGTTGTCTTGGAGAGCTTCTTAATATGCTTTTTATTTCAAATCAGCTTCCTAATAATACTATTTGCTGCATGTCTACTGCTTTCAATGCACCGCTAGATCTTTTGCATAAATAATCTCAAATCCTTGTAAGAACTCAGTTAAAGTCAATAGTATATCTCCATTTTGAAGAAGAGGAGACTAAAGCTCAGAAATGCTAAGTGATTGACTCATTCATGGCGCAGGACAAAGTCACGTCTATGGCAGGATTCAAAGCTGGGCCTCGTTGTGAAATCTGCTGGTTTCACTCCATCAATCTCCGGAGACCCTGGGATTCTTTCTATTGACATGGAAGCTCTATCTGTATCTGTTTCTCTATTTTCCTGTCTCTCTCTCTGTTTACTCATCCACTATCTATCATCTTTCTACTTACCTGTCTCATAGAAATCTATCTAGTAACTCAAAATCTCTTGCTATCCTTTCCCCAAATCCCTGGGAAGTCAGAAATACTCCCTTTTCTGGATGGAGAAGCTGAAAGGTGGTTAGTAGCTGTTGTCATCAAAGGTGTCCTACAGGAAAGGTGTTAGGACTGCCACCTCAGTCTGGACAAGGAAATGGTCCTGGCAGAAGGAAGTTTTGGGAACTGATTTACAGATTCCTTGAACACCCCCATCTCCCTGCAGGCTCCTTCAATCACTCAGCAGAGCCAGAAATCCCTCTGGCTCTCAGTCTGTTGTGGTGAAACTCCTATAAGTCAGGGAGGCCTGAGTTGAAATACCAGCTCTGTTCTCACCAGTCGTGGGGTCCTGCGTGACTTTTAGATGCTTCTGATCTTCCGAGGCTCCGCCAGTGGCCAAGTGGGGATAATTGCATGTACTTTCAGGCTGCTCTGAGAATGAGATGAGATGTCTGTGAAATTCCAGGCACACAGATTCTTAACAGGTTTCTGCTCCAAGCTTTTCTTTCCTAGGGTAGAAATGTATTAAGCCATACACTCTGGGGTAGACATGAATTAAACCACATTATGTGGTTATTTTGGATAATTACCTGGAGGCTCCTCTTTGAAAAGGCAGAATAGAGTTATACCGCAAAGACTAGTTGTCCATGGCAGGGAAGAGGGAGGATATAGACCAAGGGAAGGAAGAACACAAAAAGCATTTATCAGAGGCAAAGTTTAGTGACTTTGTAGTATTTTCAGGATCCAGGCCAGGTCTGCCCATGAAAGTCATAGCAGATGGGCTGGGTGGCCCCTCTGCTGCTGTGTCCGTAAAAGGTTGGCTGAAATTTTCATCAGGCCATAAATATGTTCTGAGCGCCAAACACAACCTTTCCTTAAAGGGTAAAATGTTCTCATGTGGGGAGGTGGCTTTATTTGGGTTTCCCTGGGGTGGGCAGCAGCTCACAGAAGGTTGCTGGCAGGAAGCAGCCCTAGTGGCTCTTGGCCAGGCCGGTGGAGACCTCTGACCTCTCTCTGGTCCTCAGGAACTTCTGCTTCCCCAGGAGGAGGAAGGTGGCAGGGAGGCGGGGAAGGCACAGGGAGAGGTGACTGAAGGTTTCCGGAAAAAAATTGGCAGTCAAGGAACCAAGGCGAGTGGGAGGATCCTGCTGGTGACGCTTGGAGATTTTGGTGTCAGTTTGTATCTCTAGTTCGTAACCCTTAGCGCTTGAGGACATCATGGCGTCATTGAGTGATAAACGGTCAGTGGGTCCCATCTCTCAAGTCCAGAAACTGGAAAGTGAGTTTCCTAAGGCCAACTGTTCCATCCCGGGCTCCACACTTATTGCTCTGCTGTGGTATTGGTGATGGGTTCGTTCAGAATTGGATGGACTGAGAACAATACAATGGCCTGATCATCAGCAGACGGCAAAGTTACTTGACTGTGCCATCTTCTGGGTTTGTGTGTTTCATGGACTTGATGTCGTTTAATCCTGGGTGCTCTTGACATCAGTGCCATTCTGCAGATGAGGAAACTGGGGCTCAGAAGGTGAAATAAACAGTCAAACATAAAATGATAGCCAGCAAGGGCAAGTTGGCATTTAAACTTCAGTGCATAGAATCCAGGGTCTGAGGATTTCCTCACCAAATATGTTGCTGCTGGTTGGCATTTAGCTCATCCCCTACCTCCTGGAAGGCCTGAGACCTAGAAGTCAGGTTGCCCAGTCTGTTAGGTGTATGTAAGTGATGCTGAATTATTTTTCTCATTTTGTATCTCATCTTGGGTCTTGGTGCTGAGCCTCTACCAAAGGGCACTCAAAATCGATAAGTTCAAAATAAATTTCCTTGAATCAGAAGGGACAGCTTTAGAGAAACTGGAGGTTTATTGCTTCCTTGAGCTAAAAACAGCACAAGAATCACAGTTAATATCATTTCCCATGTCTTCGGTACCCTGGCACATGAATTGAACACACCTGGATCAGGAGTGTTAGTATCTGCTGGCTCAAAACCATTGCTCCTATCTCAGGAAGAGGAGGCTGCATTACTGTATCCGTTTTATAGATTACATTTTGACTTCACAACATCCAAGCTATGGAACCAATCTAAGGACAGTTGATGGTAACTAGATATGGCAAACTGCTCTGTCAAAAAGAAGATGAAATCTTATTCTTTCTGATAACACAGGATCTTTGGCTGAGTGAGATAAACAGAAGGAGAAAGACAAATATTGTTTGATTTCACCTATATCTGGAATTCAGAGAAACAACTCCAATGAATGGTTAGGATAAAACTAGAGTAAACTCTAGGACTTTGACAATAGAATTGAGGTAGTGAAATTTTTCGCCCATAGTGAAAAATCAAATTAAAAAAACAGATTTAAACTAACTTTTCCAGGGTAAAACTATCAGTGGAAGAGGCAGGTTAGGGATCGAGAAGAGTCAGGACCCCGTTCTAATGCCTGTTCTGCCTAGTTATCCTCCAGTTCTTGGCAATCATTGCATCAGTGTAAGGACAAGATTGACATCCACTCCAACTGCCAGCCGAGGCCTGGGCAGAGCGATAGGAGGGTGTGTTCTTTGCTTTAGCTGCAGGCTGGAGAAATAACACACGCTAGGGGTAAGGAGTGAGTTCAGCAAGGAACAGGTACAACACAGCATGAGTTCAGGGAGTAGGAGCCCAGTATTTCCCCACCAAGGGCCCCCTGGTGCATAGAAATATTTGGTCCCTAAGCAACCTGTGTGGGATGACAGCTAGGCTCTAGGTGACCCCATTACCAAAATATTAAGTGGAACAAGCGAACCAGCCACCAGAGTTCTGGACTGGCTGCCTGGGAGCTGCCGATGGACAATCTGGGCGGTGGTGTCCTATCCCAGAGAGAGAGGCAGCTCATCCCCGACATGTGCTACTGCTTGAAAGGGAACTTGTTCCCCAGCCTGAGTGCAGCCAGGGGTCTGGGTTACCGGGTGCCTCCCCTCAAAGTGGGGGTGACATGTCCCTCTCCCATTTTCATCTGTCACTTGCCACTGTCCTTTTTGCTCTGAACAGGACCAGTGGCCCTGCTGAGGTCCCCAGGGCAAGCCTGCAAAGCACGCCTGCAGAACGCGGTCCCCATCTGTCTGCAGCATCTGTGACTCTCCCGCCAGCAGGCATTTAAAGAGGCCCAGCAGGAAGTCTCCAACCTGTGAGTCCTGAGACCAGGGGACCGGAGGACAGGGTGGTGGGAGCTGGGGTCCTGGCAGCTCTGGCTTCTACCAGCTGGGAGAGGACAGTTGCTCTGTTCGTTGGACTGAGCCCAACTGTATGGGTCAGGTATGTGTGTGTGTGTGTGTGTGTGTGTGTGTGTGTGTGTGTGTATGTTTGTGAGCACGAATGCGTGTGTAGAGGTGTGAGTATGAGTGTGTGTGTGACTGAGCATGTGTGAGTATTTGAGTGTGTATATGTGTGTGAGTGTATGTTTGTGAGCATGAATGTGTGTGTAGAGGTGTGAGTATGAGTGTGTGTGTGACTGAGCATGTGTGAGTATTTGAGTGTGTATATGTGTGTGAGTGTATGTTTGTGAGCATGAATGTGTGTGCATAGGTGTGGGTATATGAGTGTGTGTTTGTGTGAGTGTATCTATTAGTGTGAGCATATGTATTGTATGTGCATATGTGAGCTTATGTATTGTGCTTGTGTGAGTGTGTGTATAGGTGTATGTTTATGTGAGTATGTATTATGTACGTGTATATATGTGTGTGTGTTATGTGTGTATATGAGCATGTATGTATGTATTTGTGTGGATTTGCATGGTGCATGCCTGTGCAAGTACATTTGTGAGTGTTTGGGTGAGTATATATGAAGTATGTGTGTGTGAAAGCATGTGTTGTGTGTCTGAATGAGTATGTATTATGTGTGTGAGTACATCAATGTGAGCTATTGCATGTGCATGTGTGAGTGTGTGAGCATATATCTGTGTTTGTGTGAGTGTGTGAGTGTATTTGTGTGTGAGTACATTTGTGAGTGTTTGTTATTAAGCATGTGTGCATAAGCATGTGCTGTGTGTTTGAATGAGTGTATCGTGTGTGTGTGTATGTTTGTGTGAGTACATTGTGTGAGTTATATGTGCATCTGTATGTGAGCATATATTATGTGTTTGTGTGTATGCGTGAGTGTGTGAGCATGTGTGTTTGTATGTTGGTGTGAGTGTGTATTATGTGTGTGTAAATGAGTCAGTCCGTGAGTGTGAGTGCATGAGTGCATGAGGGTGTGTGTGTGTGTGTGTGTGTTCCTGTAGGCCTGTCAGGCCGGATTTGGACTTAACCCAGCAAAGCCCCTTTGAAGTGGAAATCAGAAGCTGTCCTCTTTCCTCCCAACCCAGAGTAATTGTGTGGTGGGGATGGCATTTCTAAGCTCTTGTCTCACTTTCACACTGTCTCCTTGTCCCAAATGGTGGCACAAACAGTGTTTTGTGAGCGACCCCTGGCTGCTAGGTCTCTGGTTTCCATGGAAACCATAAAGCCCACTGGAAGGGGCACTGGAGAGGGGGCAGGAGTGGGGAGCCTGGGCATTGAGGGAGGGGCGGGCGAGCCTTCCTCTCCAGACAAAGGTGGTGGCACAAGCTGGGGGAGGGGGAGCCAGGTGTCACTAAGGGCGATTTATTGCCCTCATCTATGGCTTTCCAAATTGATTCTGGGATAATGGAGCCTCAGGGCCTGGGGGAGAAAGCTGAAAAGGGCTGTGAGCCGAGTCCTGGGGTCTGAGCCTGATTCAAAGGCTGGGACAAAGTGGGGAGGGGGGAGCCCTCTCTCCACCCCGCTGCCTGCCAGATACGTGGAAATTCCCAGGATGGCGCTTCCAGGCTCTTTCAATATCAGCTCCACCTGAGTCCTTCATTCCTTTATTTGCTTCCCATAGTCGCAGTCCCGCAGAAGCCGTGTTGACCTTGCGACTTCCTCCAGGCCAGCAACCTTGTCTTCTGAACATTTGTGTTTTCAGAGCGGGGCTGTGGCTGAGCTTTATGGAGGGATCAGAGGATTCTTTCCTGGCCCCCTCCAGGCTGACCCCTTCTTTCATGCTCAAACCCAGTGTCCCAGCCCACGCTCATCACCCAGGTCAAACACAGTGGTTGCTCAGCTGGCCAGTGCCTGTTACTATCTGGTTTCTCTGGACACAGTTTCTGTAACTAATTCCAGCTTCTTCTTTTTAAAATACCTCCTCTTTCCTTCCCAGTGGACAGGCATGGGATTTGCATAACAATAATACCAGTGCTTTGCATGCAAATCACTATGTGAAGTAAAAAGCAATCTGTGTGTGAGTGGCTCTGCACCTGCAATTTGTCACCTGGAGCCAGACATTTCAACTCCTGGAACCTCAGTCTCCGCATCAGGAAAATGGGAATATTAATAATAATGGCCATGTGCTCTTCATAGGGTTGTTTAGAAGATTCTAGAATCTATTCATCAGGACAGTGCTTTGTAACCTGGGAGATGTTCTGGGGTGGTTATTGTCGCTGTTAATTCTCTTCTTTGCCTGGTGCGTGTCTTACTGATTTTACGACTGTCCCTCTGCCCCACTCCGTGCGCAGGGGCTCAGCCACCAATTGGTGGATTTGCTGAGTGGAACTGAAGATTTGTAGAGAAAACATTGCTGGGAAGATGGACTGAATCCAGGTGGGGGGTCCCATAGTGTGCTTCCCTCTGGGGCCTGGGGATAGTTAAGGTTACCTGGGAGTTTTTTTTTAGGGCAACACCTCTGCAGGGCTCAGAGATCACCATCAAGGGCACCGCAGTAAAGCAGACATCGAGGGAAAGGGCAAGGTGACATCCTAAGGAATGGAGGTTAGAAAGCTCAGACTTGTGTTCCTGCTGCCTGCTGGTCACATCCATTTAGGAATCATGACCTGGCTTTGTTTTTCAGCCTCCTTGTGAAGTAGACACTATTGTCCCCATTTTAAGGGTGAAGTCGCTTGCCCAGGCACAGCACTGCCGTCAAAGTTCCACCTGACCTCGCTGACCCCGGACTGAGGCCTGGTCCCCCATCGCCCAGCAGGGCTAGTATGCCGTGGCCCATGACAGCCCTGCCAAGTGCTCTTAGGGCCGAGAGACCAGGAGGTGTGACGGTAAGACAACATTTAGTTGGAAATCATGGCTTGTCATCCAAGAGCGCCCCCCACCCCCCGCCCCGCAGCTCACAAACATCTATCATCGCAGGGTGTGGGATGGGGGTCCCAGGGGAGGGGGTGGGGAACGAAACAGCTGGTCGCCAGCAGCTGGCCTCCCTCAGCCCCCTCCCCCAGTGGCCTCCAGGTTCCCAGGGGGCAGGGGTGAGTCTGATTAAGAGCCGTCTGTCAGGACGTGTCCACCAGCTGCCCGGTGACCTCAGAGGCTGTTTCATGTCCAGCAATACAATGTCAGTCACAACCTTTGCCCTGTCTGCACCACTGGAGGATGGAGCGTATTCCAAAGAGGAAAACATCTTTAAAATAGAAGCTAGCCTCCTCAGCCCACCCCCTGGCTTTTCCTGCAACTTCAAGGCTTTTGCTGGAAGCCTGGGGATGCCTGTTTTCCTTCTCCAGTTGAACCGAGAGGGGCCCGGGGGAAACTTTCCAAACGCAGTGGGTCACTGGGACCAATGATTGTCTTGGATCCCGTGAAAACATTTCATTTCCAAGGAAATGTCTCAGCCAGACCCCGAGCCCCTTTTCTGCTATGGGTAAGGCCCTTCTTATTTTCAGCCCATCCCGCCTGCTACCCCAGGGGCGGTGTGCCCTCCCCGACCACTGGCCTAGCCTCCAGTCACAGGTGGCTATTCAGACGGACATTTATGTCATTTAAAGTGAAGGAAAAAGAATGTTTCAGCTCCATAGTCTGGCTCCACGTACTCAAGAGTCACACCCTGTTGGACAGGGCAGAGGTGGCCCACTTCCGCCACTGCAGAACGTTCTTTTCAGCAGCCGACTGGTGGTTCTTGACTCGGGAGCTCCTGGGAGTTTACGAAAAGTCCCCCCAAAGTCTGTTTGTATGAGCAGGCAAACAGGAAGGAAGGAAGAGAGAAGAGGAGGAAAAGCTTTCATTTATTTATTTTTATTTAGTTGTTCACATCGGTGGTTCCCCCCAGCCCTGGGTCTTGAACCCTGGGCCTTGGGATGTATGTGGGACTGCTCCCAGGTGCACTAGACCCCTAGGCCTTTCCTCAAAAAAAAAAAAAAAAAGAAAAAGTTCCCCAAGTCTAATGTCCAACCAGCATTATTCCATTGAATCCCAAACTTAGTTCAGTCCAAGGATCATGTGGAGATTTTTTTTTTTAAAGGACAAATTTCTAGGAAACTTCCCTAAGATTTATGATTAGTGGAGCTGGAACAAGTATCAGGAATCTGAGTTTTCGTGAAGCGAGTCAGGTGCGTCTCACAGGCAGGCAGGCAGCTTCGGGCGAGGTGGATATAGACTAGAGACAGACAGAAGGCCCTCGCTCGGCGCCTGCCAGTGAGCCACGGCGCGGGGGCTTCGGTGTAGGACCCCAAGGTCACAGCGGTCCTGCAGGGCGGGCTCCATCCCGCCATGTCCCTGTGCCACAGAGAAGGACCACGAAACTCAGGGAAAGCTAAATGCTCATCCAGTGCTCAGTCCTTTGAACTGACCGTTTAGGAAAGTGGGCTCCGGAATCATTTTGGTTTCAAATCACATCCAAAGTGTGTGACCTTGGACAAGTCACTAACTCTCTCAGAGTCCGTTTGCGCCTGGTAAACTGGGAGTCATAACAGAATTGCCTCGTAGTGGAGAGGTGGTGATGGGTGAGGTGATGGAGGCAGCGGAATTTGGTGCCACCCGTTTCTAGGTGGCTTCTGTGGTTCCGGTGATGGCAGGAGACTGTTACTTCAGGCTGGTCTGTTCTTTGCATCACATCTTTACTCCAAGAGAACCTTCTGTGCTTTTCTCTCCACCTCTCTGTCTGTCTTGTCCCTGCTTCCCTCTGACCTGCCCGGTCTGTTTCAATTTGCTGTTGAGATGCTGTGTCTGTTCCCACCTGCTGGCTGCAGGAGTCAGCCCCTTACCTGTCCCCAGGCCTCCTCCTTGCTCCAAGTTGCCTGTGCTGCAGGATTGCAAATGTGACTTCAGCAGAATACTGAAAATAGGACTGGCACGCCCTGGTGGCTTAGTGGTTAACTCTGCTGAGCACAGTCCACACACATCCTAAGGTCCTGGGCTCAAGATCCAGGACCTGGATCAACCAAGATAAACAAGTGAATAAAAATCAATGAAATGCTTCCCCCTCCTCTCTTTCTTCCTGCCTGCTCTCTCACCTTCATCCCTGCCTGTGCCTTTCCTTAAAAAAAAAAACACAAAAAAACCCCCCACAAAACATAACTGTATTAGAAGCAATTCAGAAGAAAGACCAGTAACTTAGAAGACAGTAGCCGTGGCCATTTATGGAGTCTGAATTCCAGGCACCGTGTTGTTTTCTATGTCAAGGTGTTTAATCCTTTTAGTAAACCTGTGGGGTAGGTGTTTCCTAAAATTTAATGTTTATTGAGGTAACTTGGTTTACAAAATAATCATAGAATCCCATGTATGTGGATTTCCCTTTCCTCAAATATATGACAAAACATCCTACCCACCATCAAATGATGTCCTTGAGGTAGGCATTCATGTCCTCCAGTTTTCACACCAAGAAGCAGAGTTGTCAAAATACCTGTGGTCATCTAAGCAGTAACTCGCAGGAGGAGCGGTGAACCCAGGCTCAGGCCCCAGTGCTGTTACTCAAGCAGAAAAATGAAGGAAGAAGCAGCCACACAAAGGGAGCAGAATTGTGTGTGGCTCACTTTCTACGGCACTCTCACGCACACGACACTACTGACCTCTGATCCCCGTGTGCTAAGGGTAGGTGTCCCCGAGTCCCAGGTCAGGAACTCACCTTGGAAGGTGAGGCATTTCAGGATTACCCAATCAGAGTACCAGAGCTGCAGGTGGACAAAGTCGCCGTCTGTGGCGGCCACATTTTTGTCCTTCCCATCACAACATCACTCACGAGGAATCAAGCTTGCTATTATTTCCAGTTTCTGATTCTCCCCATCCTTCTGCCTAGTCCATGAGTGAGGCACCTTTCTCCTCCAGGGCTGGAAGTTCTTGGATTTGGTTAATTGCCGAGCAAACACAACATGGGAGTTATCTCCCGATTTCATCTGGGTTCTAGTGCTTTCCCAGGGATGAAGGAAGAGCCTGTGACCTTTAAATCCCCTTTTGGGAAATGCTGTGTCCTGGGAAGGCCCTTTCCCCTTCTTCTCTGCTGTGACTACTTACCCAGGGCTGGTGTGAGCTCGGGGACTAGGGCGGCAGCAACAGGCCAGGTGCAAGGAAATGGGTGCTGGAGTCCGGCACACCTGCACCTGCACCCCCACTCTTGCTGTGTGACTTTGGGCACATTGTTTAGCCACTGAGTCCTGGCTCATTCTCCTGTGAACCTAAGAATGACAGTCACTCTCTCTTTCCTCAATCAGACCACAGCCATCAATGGCCAGCGCTGCCTGACGCACAGGGCATTCCATTGGGGACCATTGGTGTTTATGGTCATCAGCTCAGTCAGCCAAGTAGAGCAGGGGGTGGGGGGGAGCTGTCACCTCCACCTGCAGCCGCCCCAGGGCCCCTTGCTCTCAGTGTTGATTGGGGACAGAGGAAAAGTAGGCCTGTCCTGGAGAAAGGACAGAGGCCCTTTAATGAGCTCAGGAAAGCCCATCTCCTGACAATAACAGGCTAGGACCCTGCAATAACATCCTGCAAGGAGAGGCAGCGGCAGGATGTGTGCTGGGGTGGTGGGCGTGGGGCAACCCCACTGCCTGCTGCCTGCCTGCCCGTCCCTGGTGTGAAGGGGGCTCGGGAAGTCACAGCGGGGATCAGAAGGAGATTGAGACTTCCCCTCCACATGCATCCTGACTGATACAGGCACTGGAATATCAGCTCTCCATGAGGGACTGCTCCAAAGGGCAGCTTCTAGTGCTTTCTCTGTGGGCTGCTCCTGCCCCCTCCTGCCCTGTCTGGGCTGGAGTCTGTGTCCACCTTCCCAGGGAGTCAAGAAGCAGGGCCTGTGAAGGGAGTGGTTCCCACCTGCTGATCAAAACAAAAACAAAAACAATGCTTATGGAAGGTCTCTTGAAGCTGAGAACCTGCTGGTGGCAATACAGGGACAATGGAGAGAGATAGGCCCCAGCCCCTGGGGAGTCTACAGCTGGGTGGAAGGGAGAGAGATTGAACAGAAAGTGAGCTGGATGGAGGTCCTAGAGTGCTTAGGGGGTGGGTGGGGCCAGGATGAGGAAGGCTTTGTGATGGAAGGAGATGGGGACACAAAGCAGGGTGGGTAGGACTGGCTGGTGTAGAGGAGAGAGACAGCCTTGAGGAAGGGGTGTCGAGGCGCTGGGAGTTGGTGAGGGCCACTGGGTTGGGACTGGAGCTCAGGGTACAGGGGCTGTGGCTGCAGAGGATGCCAGGGGCAGGGACTGGGAGGGTTGCAGGAGATAAAGTTCCCCAGGAGGGCAGTGGAAAACCACAGAAGACTTCACATTAGGGAAGTGAGAGATCAGGTCTGTGATTTGGATCTTGGCGTGGCCCCTCCATCAGAGAGAAAACAATCACAGGGACCTGCTGCTCTCAAGGCTGGAGGGATGGGAGGCATGGAAGGAAGCGGCTTGTCAGAGCCTGAGTCCAGTGAAGTGGACGAGGGGCCTGCAGACCCACCATGTGTGTGTGCGGGACAGGGCAGGGCTGAGAGCCCGGCTCCCTGAGGCACTCACACAGTGACCTGGGAGGGTCACTCTCTAGCTCTGGGCCCCGTTTCTGGGGGATAAACCATGAAACCGGGACCAAGTGAATTCTGAAACCCCTTCCCCAGAGCACCACTCAAAGTGCAGATCATCTCCCTGCTCCCAACAGGCTATGTCTGACCAGAGGAGGCAGCCAGCTGGTTCTTAGAAAGCCACTGACCCCAGATAGGGGTGGGGAGAGAGCACTGACTCTCCCCATCCGGGATAGTGGGTTTTATGTGGGCAGAGAAGGGCCGGATTGCTCAGGGGCTCGCCTGCTGCTGGAACTGAGCTGGGGTCAGTTCCAGACGAGGAAATGTGTGGTCTTATAGGAGAGTCTAGGGAGGGACTCTGAGCCAGTTCCTGGGAAGGGCTCCTGAACTGGGGAGCTGGAGGTGAGTTCTCGGGGAAGAGAAGAAATTCGCTAGTTAAATAAAGGGGGTGGGATGGAGAGAGAGCTGATCAGCATCCCAGACAAAGGAACAGTGTGTGCAAAGGCCCTGGGGTTAGAGAGCCTTGTCCATTAAGGTGATAAAGAAGGTCAGGTGGCTGGTGGGCGAACAGGAGGAGAGGGTGATGTGACATGAGGCTGATGCCTTCTCTGGAGTTAGTCCTGTGGACCCTGAAGGTGCAGTGATGTTTATGTTCTAGGTAACACAAACCCATAGCAGCAGGGAGCACATTGGATCAGACTGATAAGGGACTGCCAAGGAGTGAGGAAACAACCGAAAAAAAGGCAAGCATGGGAGAAAATGGGAAGACAGAATATACTAGTCAACCCCTAATGGTAAGAATGTAAAGAAAATTGTCACAGCTAAGCAGAGTTGAGAAGAAAACAACTATTAAGGGCTACATGTCTGGAAGATTCCAAGTTTAGGATATATAGGACCCCCCTTCAGCCTGCCATGGCAGCAGCTTTGCCACCCACAGGGACCCTCTCTGATCTCTCACTGCCTTTCCCTGTAGCAAACTTTCTATGTGCCGCTGACATGAGCCTCTGCTGAGTTTTTTCTCAGATTACACTCAAGAACCCAGGCATCCCACTTGCTCCAAGATCTGTGTTTTGAAACCGTGGAGGATGGATGGGGTGGGGAGGATGGGGAGGGAGGCTGTGGGTGTCACTGCACCGGTTGGGAGGCATGGCCTCATCGGTGGGAGATCTTGGTGGCCTGAAGTAGCGTTGGTGGAGACACTGAGGGGGTGTCAGTTGTGGAAGTGACAGGGCATGGTGATGACAGAGTATGTGCAGGTGCTCAGGGAATGGGTGTGACAAGGAATTCTTCTGGTTTCTGAAGTGACAGTGCTCTAGCAGACTGTGAGGTCATCTCACCCACCCCTCATCTGACTATACAGGGAAACTGAGGGCTCCAGATGGCAGGTGGCCCATGCCAATCAGAGCAGTATCCACACTGGAGTGAGCACTGCATCTCTCTGTTCTTCCCCAGGAGGACCTAGAATCAGAAAGAGAGCAAGGAGAAGTCTTAGGAATCAACTAGTTTAATTCTCATATGTGATAGATAAGGAAAGTGAGGCCCCCTCCGGGGGTGAAGGCCCCCCAGAGAGTTAATGAATTAATCAGTTGAAGGGTCTAGGCATCTATAAACATGGCTCTGTTGACCCCTTCATAGTAGGGCATGTGTTTGTTCAGGAGGGACAGCGCTTGGCAGAAGTCCCTCCAAATGCTTTCCCAAGCCTCTGTGCACCCACGGGCTCCACTGTCAGCTGGCTGCTTCAGTTAGGGAATTCAGATGTCTGGGGCCATCGAAGCCAGCTGCGTTTTCCCACGTCATGGTTTCCCAGTGTTTGGACTCAATCGGTCAGCAGTCAGGCTGGAGGCGGCTGGTGGCAGGGAAGGAAAGTCCAGATGTTCTTTCGGCTAGTTTCCCAGCACAGAGTGTAGGGAGAGGGCTGACTCCCTGGGGTGCCCTCCGTGACCCTCTGCAGTTGGGCAGGCCCTGCTGCTAAGCCCTGTCACCATCTTGCGTCTCCACCCAGGGACCCTTCTCCTCAGAATCGAATGTTGTGACAGGGCCTAATAGACACTACCAAATACTGGGCTCCTTCCAGCTGCCAGAGAGGTTTGGGAAGACATGTGAGTGTGGACCCCACATACTCAGTTCTCTTTTGAGGGGGGAGAAAAGCAGGAAGAATATTTGAAATGGGGATTGCAGTAAGAAATTCCAGAATATATTTTTCAGCCGCTGTCTGAGTAGTTCATTGTCAGTGTGACCTGACTTTGTCTCTGAGAATCCTTGGGAGTTCTAGGGGAACTCAGAGACCCAGTTCTCTGCAGCTGTCCCCTTGTGCCCTCAGGAACATTTAGACAAAGGGGGACTGTGACCAGCTTTTGTGGAGGCTTCATTAAGCTCCCATGTGACTCGGTACTCCCTTCTCTGAAGCTCAGTTTCTTGTTTTGCTAAGGGGGGATGAGAATGCCTCTCTCACAGTGTCATGGTGAGTATGACGTGTGATAACTGATGAAAAGCGCTTAACGTATTGTCGAGCGTTGAAAAGCACTCAGCACATTGCAATGGCGATTTCTCTGTCCAGGACCCTGAAATCAACCGAGATTGAGTCAGATTGGTTTCAAGAACAGAACCTTACTCTGTGGCTCTGGCTACTCCTGGGTGTCCCCCGGGGCTCACTGCCATGGCAACGGGTCAGTGGCGTGTTGAGGAAGGCCCTGGGACGGCTGAGCAGCCAGAGTGCTGCCTGGCCCCCTGGCGCCGTGTCCAGTGAGGGCGGCAGCCTGATTAATAACTGCCTCCTCCACTGGCCTCATTTCAGGCCACCCCGGGGGCACGGGGATTCTTCTCATCCAGGGAGGGTTAGACCCTTGCTCACGGGGAGGGGCCGGGCCCTGGGCAGTTGTCACACTTACAGGCGCTGCTGAGTCTTAAACATGCAGGACAGAATTCCAGAGCTGACGACATCCGGCGGGTAAGATGTCCCGGTAATGAGTGCCTACAGTTTGCCCAACCAGTAGGAAGGTCTCTCCCCACAGGTTAGTTTCTGCAACAGTCCTGGGTCCTAGGAATAAGTAGCTCAATCAGGGAGGTTAAAACCAAGGCCCAGAAGTACGAAATCTCATTCACAGCACACGGCTAGGACTTGCACCCGACGTATCTGGATTTTTTGTTCTTTCTACTGTTTCTTGTTGCTTACGATTTGCCTGGCTCTTGGGAACTTGTGTTCTTGTACTGCATTTCCAGAGTCTCAGGAACACTCACACACACACACACACACACACACACACACACACACACACACACACACACGGTTTAATAAAAAAATGTTGAACAAAGAAATAACCGTGGATAATCTTCATACAGTTTTTTTAATTTAAATTTTATTATTTTTTCATTTTTTTTTATTAAAGTAACTTATTCAACACATTAAAATAAACTCATAGGTATAGGTTCTCCATTCCTCAGATATATGACAACACATCTTGGCCTCTACTACATCACCAAGTGTTCTTCACCATTGTCCACTGGGCTCCATCATCTTCATATCATTTTTATGATCCTAAGAATGGGCCAGGTAAGTGTGTGTGCATGTGGGGGTCCTATCAGACCAGATGGAAAAAAGACCTCAAGCCTAAAGATGAAAACCCTCCCTTGGGTTCCCAGCCTGGTCACAATGGGTCATTTGCCCACGATCATCCTTTGTTAGCGTCATACCGAGTCCATATTGAGCGTGTCCTTGCTGCTCCCTTTGTGCCTTCTCTCTGACTTTTCCCTATCTGGAATACCTTCATTTCCGTCTTTGCTTGAGGAGCCCACACCCATCTTCGATTTTCAGATGCGTCTTTCTCTATAAAGCTTTCTGCCATGCCTTCAGGGAAATTTGAGCTCTTCCTTCTCTAAATTTCTATACCACTCAACTCCTTGGTTGCACTCTGCATTGTAATCTGTCTTCTCTGCACTGTGCGACTGTTCCTTCATTAGGCCTTGACTCTGTTTAAGCCAGACATCACCCGGGGGCATCTGGTGGTAGTTGTAATGCATGTAGATTTGGTTGGAGCTTCCCATCCTAGGTCTCCTGTCATCTGGGTCCTCTGGTACTGGCCTGGATTAGTCAAGGAGGAGGGTTAGAACTGGGGGTGGGCCACAGTCCCCCCAACTCCCTGAAGTATGGGCTGAAAGCACCCGTTTACAGAGACCTCCCTGACCCTGCCTGACACTCATCAGGCTGTTTTCTCATTCTCTTGGATCCAGCTGAGAAAAACAGGAAGATCATTAAGAGACAGAGCCTTCCGAGCCAGTAAAATGATCACTAATTCTTTTTACAGACACTGAAAGCTTTGTTTGTGTGCTGTGACAAGAGTGGGCTTTTCCTGCTGGCCCCAGGGAGAAGCATCTACTACCCTGGATCCATCCCAGGCACCACGCCCAGCTTCCTTCTCTTCTCTTTCTTTTCCTCACACTGTTAGTATCTCCAATGTTTTCCGTGCTGAAAAAAATGTAGAATTGGAAGACTGTCTTCAGCTGTGCTCAGAATCTCATCGCAAGAGATAGTCTGATTCTTTGCTACTCAAAGTGTGGTCCATGGACCAGTGAGCCGGAGGCTTGTCAGGAGTGCAATTCCCAGGTCCTTCCAAGTCTACTGATACAGAACGTGCTACTCAGAAGATCTTCAGAGCACTGTTGTGTACATTAAAGTGAGAAGATCTATTCTCCCCATTTAAAAAAAATTTAAATAAGAGGTATCATCTGAACCCTGGAGAGGGGATTTAGCTTGTGAGTTAGTGGCCAAGATTAATTTGGTTTAACAAATGTTTGTTGGGAAGTTGTTGTTACACCCAGTTCTGTGCTAGGCACGTAGTGGATGAAATTTGAAGTAGAGATCTTGGTTGGTCTCTTTGATCTTCAGTGATTTTTCATGGACCTAACACTGTCTTGCCCATAGTAGAGTCTTTGTAAGTGCTTGCTGAGTGGTAAGACTTTGGAATTCCAGCCCAGGGTTTCTTCCGTTTCCCTACAGATGTCTGAAATAACTACCGGCCTCCTTGACTAACTCGTGGCTCTTTCCAACAGAGCCAAGTTTGTCCTTTAAGGAGGACTTGAGAGAACAAATAGTATCTCCATTTTTACCTGTGCTGGGCATCAGAATCCTGAGATAAGATTCATGCAATCTGGAAAGCCACAGACCACAAGGGAGAGAAGAGGAGGGTCTATATGGAAACAAAGACCACTTTCCAATCGCCTACACATCTTGGATGAAGCTGTACCAGCTACAGAGCAGGTTCAGGTACAGATCCCAGCTCCACCTGGGCCGCGTCTTGTGACAGTTCTTGTCTCTGTGACTGACACTTTCTCCTGCACAGCCAGGATGTCTGTGCGCCTTCCCTTTTGTTCCTGTTCCCTGTGATCTGACTTTGATGGGACTGTCTTTCTCTTGCTTTAGGAATTTTATTCTTGATTTAACATTTGCTTAAATTCGTAGAGAAGACATTTGCTTCTAAGGACAACTCTCTGTCTCCTTTATCTACTCATCAGACACAGGCTGTGCAGTGTAACCGCTCTCCGTCTTCTTTGGCTGCTGCCTTATTTCCAGGGAGCCCAATGTTCTTCTGCTACCATGGAGGAGACTGGGTTTTAAAGTTCTTTGCATGGAACAAGTTATAGGCCACTTGGCATGCAAGTGGTTCATGGCTTTTCTGTTGGGGAAAAAATGCCCTCCAGTGCCCCCCAAAATGTGACAGTTTTCTCTGTAACAACACTATTTAACAATATCATTCAGCATGTCTTCAAGACCAGTATGAGATGGATTGAAGTCTTCTCTTATTCATTTTTGTTGTCTTTGTCAAACTCTTCCAGTAGTCACTCCTGGATAAGGTCATGTGCTGGCATTTCCTAAAGCAAAGGAGAGTGATACAAGTTTCCAGTGGTGTTATTTTTGGCAAAGTTATAAAGAAGAATGGAATTTCACCTCTTCTTCACGTTGACTGGTTTAAGTGCGTGGAGGATAATTCAATTATTTTTAAGACTAAAAACAGGAAAAATTATAATTAAAAATGTTTAAAATCCTAAATTTTTGTTGATTTATGGCTATGGTCAAGCATTTTTGTGAACTCAGTACTGGGGGTTGTAGTACTGACTCTGCTCTGATGCTGTCAGATAGACAATAGTCCCATAATGCAGAGAAGAAACTTATCTACTAGTGAGCACAGCAGGACTTGAACTTAGATGGTTGGACCCGGGAACATGGGACATTATCTGTATGTCCATATATTATAGGTAATAGATATACATCTATATGTAATATAATAAATATAGCATATATAGGTGCTATTTACATAGGTAATAGACATCAAATAGTAGTAGGCACGTGTTATCTATATCATCTGCACATATATTATGTACATATAAACATGTAATATATGTGTATATATACAAATATACATCTCGTGTAACTCTATGTATATATACTTAGTCACATACATTATTGACTATACATATACATGTCTTCTGTGACGGGATGATCACTCTGGATTTCAGTCTTAGGTTGCTGATGTATTTTGTCCCCAGTAAGTCTTTTCCTCAGAGGTTTCTGGTGTGTTTTGTTGCAAAACAAATACCTTGAAATATAGAGGCTTAAAACGATAAACTCTCTGTCTTAAAAGATAAACTGAGGCGCAAGCACAGGTTGGACTTGGGCAGTGCCGCCTTGGAAGCGGCAGGAGTTAGGGGCAAGACTTCTACAGCTGCGAGGCACAGTGAGGACATGAATGTGGCTCGCCCTTGTGTACGTGCTGGCCTTTTCGGGGAAGCCTAGCTGACTTTTTGTGGTTAGTTGTCTTTAGGTTTTGATTTCTTAAGCCTGCAGTAGTGCAGGCTCAGGTTTGGGTTTTCTTACACAGGCTGCAAGGTATGAAAGCCACTTCAGTCTAGTGACCTCCCTTTGTAAGTAATCGAGACGTTGTCACCATGGTGACTTTGCTGGACAGTTCAGTTGCTGGTCCTGCTTGGTATCTTCCACAGGACTATGGTCAGAGGATGGTCGATGCTGGGATGGTCAAGACAGATCTGTGCGTATGCCAGGAGCCTGGAGGGGAGAGCTGGACAGTTGGGATCTCGAGCACCCTGGCAAGGCTGTGCCTCGTTCTCGTCATGTGGACCCTCCATCTGTGCCCACACAGCAGGTTTACTCCGTAGAAGCGCAGGGCTCCCAAGACCTGGCAGCTGCTCTGACAGATTAGGTCTGGAACTGGCACAGCATGACTTCTGTGACCTTCCTTTGGTTAATTGAGTCATACGGTCAGCCCAGACTCAGTGTGGGAGTAGGCTACTCAGGGCGTGAATACCAGTCCCAGGTGTGGCGTCTGGCTCTGGCGGCGAGCTGACGTGTTCTCTCTGGTCAAAGATAGTGATTTAGCACTCCGGGTCTGGAGGACAGATGCGATGCGACTTTGTCACATTGCAGCTGTGTGATGTTCGGCAAGTTGCTTAAACATTTCTCAGCTTTTCGTTCTTTGCCTGGAAGAGAGGGAACCTGGAGAGAATGCTATCAGCTGAATATGTTTCTGTTCCAGGCATTGTTCTAAGCACTTTATGTACCGGAACTCTTTTCATCCTCTCAGAGGCCTTCCAAAGTGACTATCATTATCTTTTCAAATTCACAGTCAGAGAAATCCAGACACAAAGGGATGACAGCAGCTGCCCAAGGCCATATGGCCAGCAAGGGACAGCCCTGGGATTCGAACGTAGGCAGTGTGGCACCCTCATTCATGCTCTTCATTGCACTCTGCCTTTCTCCATGCCTGCCACCTCCCAGGGCTGTTGTGAGACGACAATGAGATTCTGCAGGTAAAGCACTCGGTGTGGTGCTCCCTCCATGGAAACTCACAAGTCAGCAGTGGGTACACATGTTCCCAATCTCAGTGTCATTCTGAGAAACTCAGCTCGCCTTGGCAGCAGAGATGAATACAAGCTGTTTGTTCCCATTAGTCTTTATGAGATTCTGCGTGATACTCCCGTTTTAAATATATTTGGACCCATCTCAAATATAATTTGTTTTCTGGACTTGCTTCTTCTTCTACAGCAGAGGGAGCCTTGCATTTCTAAGTAGTCCCTTTCGACTGGTGCTCTGCCTCTAGTACATCATGCAGATGCACAGCTCTGTTTTCCGAACATGCCGATATCTTTTTAGACTTAAATTCCACTTCCCGAAGCCCCAGGGCTCCGTTTAAAATCCACTGGGGCACTGTGCATGGTACAGAGTATTTAAACCGATGTATGGTCTGATGTTTTCTCCTCCCCCTGTCTCTGGGCTCCTGGGTTTGGGCTGTTTCCTGACATTATGAATCTGCTTGTATATCTGCTTCCTCCCTCCTCCTCCTTCTAATCTACTCATCAGGGTTTTCTGATTTGCTGATTATTGACTGTCCCCACCCTTTCTTTCTGTAAAATTAAACCAGCTTTTGCGCTACTTGGGTCTGACTGAGTGTAGTGATAGCTTAAATAAAAAACAAACAAACAAAAGAAGGAGCTGTCTTTGATTCTTTTGTTTGCTTTCCTCATAACCAATGCATCAGCAAGTCCCGATGGTTCTGCTTCTGAACTATATTCTCCATTTGTCTCCTTATCCACCACCAGCACTGGGCCCCATTTAGAACCTCTTTCAACTGACTCACAGAGAAGGATCCTCTGCAGTTTCTGTTCCTTCCTGCCTTTAGAACATTTTCCTGATAGCATTCAAAATGCTCTTTGAACATACAATCAGGTCATGCCATTCTCCTGCTTCAAGTCCTTCAGTGGCACTTACATTGAGTGTGAAATAAATGTAGCAGTGTCCGCAAGGACCGACTGGATCTGGCCCACTGCTTTCAACCTTATCTTTCAGCTCTCTTCTTCTGGGTTTTCTTTGTAGCACTTCCTACCACCTGGAAGGATTCCCTTTTCTTATATATAGTCTGATCTTCCACATCCTTCCCACACCCCAACCGCTATACAGAGAGTAGGCACTAAGAGGCGCTGGCTTCATCTTATCCATGGTCACATACTAGGACTTGAGATGTGTGCCTTGCACAGAGAGATGGGTCATCAGCATTTTTGAATCAACATGGGTATCAATTGCTTCTTTATATGGGAATCTAACTCTTGACCAGCCAAGATCCTTATAGCTGCCATTTCCATAGCTGTGACTTTCATTGGCTCAGCTAGAGTAGTAGAATCCTCAGTTTTGTAAAAAAACAACCAGTCACATTATTAAATATTTCTAGAACTTCATGTTGGGTTCTTTCAAATGAGTCTGTAAGCTAAGTGTAAGACTGGGGACAGGGAGGGAGCACTTAATAATATTCTTTTTCTTCTTTTTAAAGGAAAGGTGCAGGCAGTTATGAAAGTAAGTGAGCAAGCAGGCCAGAAGAGAGAGCAGGAAGAAGCCTTTTCATTTATTTGTATTTTAGTTGTACATCTTGGTTGCTTCCCTTTCCTCCTGGGATGTGAAGTCAGATCCTTGGGATGTGGTGGACGGTGCTTGGCCAGAGACAGTGGACTCAACTACTACTCTACCAGGGTGCGCCCACATCGATAATACTTTTTTCCATTATCTCATTGTGGTGTTTGAATCTTGCTCTTTGATCTCTGTACTTCATGGTGAGCAGGTTGGGGGTCATGACTGATGTCGGGACAGCATAGCTTGGATTCTACAGGGTAGTATGCAGGTGTGTGAATAGTAAACTAACTGGCAAAACCTGAAAGAGACCCTGGGGGTGAGGGGGGTGCGGTCTTAGCTTAGCAGCCTGCATCTAGGATACAGTCCTAGATACTCCCACAGTTTTTCTCCAGATAACCTGGACACACCCAGAGCCCCTAACCCTCATGTATATAAAGAATCCATTTTGCCCGTGAGAGGCAGGCAGCTTGGGTCCTGCACACGCACATGTGTATATTCTTTTGATGTAACCTTTCCAGTCCTGCAGGGCACCTCAACTATTTCTGCCTTTAATAAACTTGCTTTGTGTTGCTGGCCAATGACTCTCTCCACGAATTCTTTCTGGATGGACCCAGCCTTTCATCAGTGAGTCTCAGCTCCCTCCCCCGGCATCAATGAGTAATGACGCAATATAGTCAGCATTTTCTCTTTGCAGAGACTCTTCACCATCACCTATGGGCAGGACCTCTTTCGAGTCAATCCCTCATTCCTCTAATCCTATCCTTGGAGTAGTGATTTCAGGTAGATATTCTGAATCTGAATTCCATAGGCTCACTCTTTAGCTAGGTGGTATTTTTCTGTTTCCTTATCTCTCACCTCAATGGTCATCCTCAACGAGCCGTTCCAACCCCTCCATGAAGTTCATGCTACATTACTGTTGATGTGCCTCACACATTTTTGGTCTCAGCCCAAACTGGATCCAAATCAAATTTCTAATGGTTTAATAAGCTTTGAAGCAGTTTGAAAGAAGAAATGAAAAGGAAGAGAGAAAAAACATTGGGAGCCTTAAAAAAACAGGAAAGCTCAACTGTTTATAGACCAGATCAATAAGAAATAAAATTGGAAAACCTGTTTCTAGATTTAGAGGGTAAGAGGCAAATTTGAAAAATGATTTGAGCAACATGGCCCACTATATTGTTTTCAGAATAGAAGTTACTTAGATAAATGGAACAAATAAGAATGAGAATGGAGTGTGGCCTTCTCATTTATTATTTCAGATAGTTGCAAATTTACCATGAAGAGAGAAGAGCTTTGGGGGATGATAACCAAGGAGTCGAGGTTGCCTTGAAAACACTTTTTATGGAAGAACTTTGTGTGTGGACGGAAACATGGAACTTAGTGACACAAAGAGAACAAGTCTAACTAGTTGGTCAGGGAGGTGAATTGCTAAGAAGCCATGAAACTAGATTCAAAGGAACTGTGACTAGTGAGACCTTAAACAGGTTTCATGCCAGCACAGTAGCGGCAGCAGCAGCAGCAGGAAGCTGGACGAAGAAGCTGAGTAACCCCTAAAGAGTGCATTCTCCCCAATACTCACTCTAGATACAGCCACACGGATCTTAGAAAATGGAGGCCATCCAAGAGGGAGGAGTCAAAGGCAATAGAGAACAGAATTGGCAAGATTTCTGCCCAGACAGCAGGATCAAGGTCTAGGAAGGGAACTTCATCAGAGGGTTTCTGATGCTCTCTTCTCATGATTTCAATTCCTATTGAGGCTTGGTGGCCTCAGGCATGGCAGGGTCCTGGGTCCTGGGTCCCCCGATGACCATGTGCAGCAGAGCTTTCGAAATGCATTTGAATGGGATCTAAGCGGGAAATAACTTTTATGGTATGAAACAGCCTTGTAAACAAAACTTTATTCTATTGAGGTTTGAGAATCATCTGTTATCACAATTACCCTTCCTGAACCAATGCAGTAATGAAAATGATACATAATGAAACATGCAGGCTATGCGTCAGTTTTACAATTTACCCTCTGATTTCCTTTCACCAAGTAGTTGTAAAGGACTTCTGTGGCAAAATTTTCCTTCTGATTGAGACTGGATTTTCTTTAATGCCTCATCTTGTTCTTTACCCTTGTCAGTTTGTCACCAGATATTATTGAGACTCAAATCTAAGATTTACTACTTAGTAGCTGTGGAGCTTGGGTGCATATTAACCTGTCCAAACCTTAGCTCCTTTATCCCGTAAATAGGTGTAATCATAGCACTGATTTTGGATTGTCGTGAGAATTAAGTGAATGAATCAACATATAGCGATCAACACAGCATCTGGCAAATAGTACACATTCCATAAATGTTTTATCACAGTTATAGTCATCATGATAAGTTGCTACATATATGCTTGTCACTCAGGATAGCGCAGAATGAGATTTCCAAAGTCTAGACTTCTGTGAGATACCTGCTTGTTTCACGACCCTTCGTTTGGATTTTGCACTTCTTTGATATAATCTCTATTAAGAAGTAATTTTAAGAGAGAGGTTTTACCTCTCTTCAGTCTACTCCAGAAAACATGGGGATGGGTGTGCAAGTTCTTTGTCTATGTGAGTTTTCTGAGTCAGTTTCTGTGTTCTCTTCAGTGGCTTTACCCTGTGAGAGCGATATTTGTACCCTGTGGCAATGGGAGTAGGAGGAGAGGAGGCAAATTAAAACCCCTACTGGAGGAAGAAGCCATTTCCTGCTTAAAGCCACTTCATTTCTAGAGTGCCAGGATAAAAATGGCCACCGTTGTACTTGTAGACATATTCTTTGCTTCCTCTTTTTCTGTCCTGTTCCCAAAATACATTGTCCAACACTCTGCTTTCTAATGGTGTGTAGGTAATACTTGTAAGACCTAACAGGTTGACAGTATCTTCCCTTCTTTACTAACCTAGGGAAACAGGGACTGAGCTATACCAACAATAGTCTCATTCATACCCTACACCAAGATGTAGATGCCCAATTTACTTTTATGCCTGCACTGCTGTCCTTTAACCCACGCAGCTGTTATGGGCCATCTCCCTGGCACACGCTTCTTACTGATGCTAACTAGGCAATCACGCCCACTTGCCTTGGCATGTTTTATGGATGACCCAAGCTGCAAACACCAACATGTATACGACATATGCTGTCTTTGTGTAATTTCAGGCACCAAAATATGCCTACACATAGCGGTGTGTGCATACAGACACACGCGTATTCTTTTTTGCCTGGTAGAAATATGCTTCTGTGATGTTCCTTCTACACCCACTCATGCCCCTCCATGGCTGGCACATCTCCTAATTATTCCTGTCTACTCTCTCCCCATAGACCTTTTGTGTGTATATTTTGGCACAAATTCTCTTGATTCCGCCTTAACTCATTTCTCTCTCTTTCTTTCTGTCTCCCTCCCTCTCCCTCCTCTTCACAACTCTTTAGAAAATTTGTTAAACTATACATTCTTTATTATTAATGTACATTTATGAAAAATTCTTCACAGTTACAAAAGTGCATCATTATAAAATCATCTCCATACAAAGGTTGGCATCTTACCCTTCTGCCATCCCTCCCTAACCCTCCCTCCCCCAGACATCCACAGGACAATGCTTAGAAAAACTGAGAGCTCTGTGGATCTAGAACTCTCCATTTAGTGCTGTGGAAAGCACGGTGGTGATTTATAAAGGACTTTCCAACTTTCCTCTCTAACTACCATCTTGCTTCCTTCTGGGGTAAGGAGACCAGACAACATCACTAGCTTTGAGAAGATGCTCTTCTGAGAAACGAACAAAGAGCATGGGAAAGATATCAGAGTAATATAGACAAAGACATCTATGGGAAAAATGGGGCTACAGATCTTCCCTGGTGGTTGAAAAGAAATATGTCCTGGTCTGTTGAAATTCTATATGTCAGGATCTTTAGAAAGGAACCAGAAACTCTGAGGACCTACTCTGTAGGGTTCCCTGGGAATCCCTGTAAAATAGAGAAACAGATGAGGGCTTCTTTCAGGATGACCAGAGGCAACTGGTCTAGAGTAATGTAGTTCAGTGTGGATGTGGGGTCTTTTCTGAAAAACAACTTTCTTGGCCCAGATCTTGACCATCCAAGCCCTGTTGGTTAGCTAACCTTTGATATCCTCAGGCCTACCATGAAAGAATTTTTTGTGATGAATACACATTTTTCAAGGGCAGAGAATGGAGGAAAGCCATCAAGCTGCCTCAGGCACATGCTTCTCTCTTTTTGTGTTTTCTCAGCAGTGATCCCCACCCCAAGTCTAATGGGATTCCATCAGAGTGTATTAAGTGATGCGATAAGCAGACAGCTGAGTAGACTGTGAGAACTGAACTTGGGTTCCAGAGAGGTGGGCGCCATATTGGTTCAACATACGCAGAACCTCATGAACATGAACAGAGATACCCCAACACTCACATGTTCATCACCCTGGAAAAGACTTAATACAGTCTTATAGGAACACCATAAGGAGTTCTTGGTTAGTAGGATTTTGGGGACAGTTGCAACCCAGACTGCTAGAATGTCTCTAGAAGCTAGCTTCTGAGGGCCTGTACAAGACAGTGGTGGTGGGTGGTGGTGGTGGTGGGGAATAGGGAATTCCTTGGAAGCAGAGAGATGGAATGCTTTTCTCATTGTGATTTAGTTAACTGGGAGCCGTCTAGGGAAGCATCAGCTCATTAAAAGTCATGTCTATTCCATTAAGAGGGGATAACATAGAAAAGTTTGCTATTAATGGGGACTAAATAGTTCGTTACAAAGGACATTGGATCTCAAGGAAACTTTAGTGTCTGTTTGATTCTAGTTCTATGCAAAAAAGTCTGTATCTTAAAATATGTTAGCTAAATTTCAGCAAACAAGCGTTTCTAGGAGATTATCATAGATGTATATGCGTCCCTCTTGAGAGCTTTGACTATTGGTATCAGGACGATTATTTCTAAGGGTTCTTCCCTAAATATTTAGGCTGTCAACTAACTGGTGGCGAGCAGCCCTGTTCATCTGTCCCTGGACATAGACAAATGAGACAGGCACAGTTCTGTTCCAGATGTCATAGGAGCAGGACTCTGTCCTAGATGTTGCAGGCAGGATTCACGGGGACACAAATTTCAAGTATCCCAGGTCTAGCAAAGTTTCTGAGCACTCTTTTGGTTGACTAGCTCACAGAAGCATGAGTAAGAGAAGATTTATGACATGATATTCTCCTTAATTTCTTTCCACCTGAGAGATGGATGGGGCCGGGAGCAAGATAGACAGACTCGGTTTTAATTCTCACCTTGGCCAGCCTCACCATCACGTTGGAGTGAGACTCCCCTTTCCCATACGGGTCTCACTCCACAGCTTCCTTGCACTCTTTGTATCTCTTAGAACAAAGCACAGCAAGGCTTGAGTAGGAGTGGTTAGCACAGCTTCCTCTTCTATTTCCCAAATAGCTTATTTTTTTTGCATGGATGCTGCCATGGCCACTGATTCAAATGCGCTATTTACATATTTCAAGGCAGGTGTCTCTGATTCAGATTTTATCTGTGCTGCTTCTGTCTTTCAGAGGCTCTTTGTTCTATCATCAGCATACCTACATTTATAATCAATTTGGTTTTATTGCCCTTCATTTACCTGATCTTTTAGCATGTTCATGGCTGCCAGATCCCAGTGCCCTTACAAACCAGCCCTCCCAAGTAGCACTTAGGAGAGCCCTGGACAGATAACTGAGTTAGACATGAGTCCCAACCCTTCTGCTTAGGCAGGTAAATGCCCTCTGGAGTCTTTATTTTCCCATATGTCAAATGCGAGTAATGATATTTGGGTTGCCTCCCATACAGGGCTGTGAAAAGTCAAGGAAGAACCATGCCCAAGTGCTTCATTAACTGTTCAGTGCTGAACAAAAATGGGGACATTGATGAAGCTGATGAAACTGCTGGTGATGATGAAGATGATGACATTACTGATGATAATTGTGCTTTGTACATAAAGTCACTGGATCTTTGATGGACTGATTAGACATATTTTCCCTGAATGAAGCTGCCTATCCCCTTCCTTCTAGAGTTTATCCAGATAAACTTGAGTGAGTTCTCTGCTCTCTACAATGAACTCATCTGTAAAAGAGAAGTAATAGAAACCACCAGGCAGTGTTGCTGTGAAAATCGAAAGAAATGAGTCATTAGATGGGAAAACGTCAAGAAGAGAGCCCGGACCTTATGAGAAGTTCCAATTGCAGTTCTTGAACTTGAATTTCCATAACCTTTGAGGGAACTGTGATGTCCCCAACTTAGATGGGGTTGTTGAAAAGCACATACTTTTTTTGTTCAGAAGCACATGACTAACCTCTCTGAGACTTAACTTCTTCATCTGTAAAATGGGAACAATGGCCACCTCAAATGACTATTGCGTGCGTGAAAGGCAGTAGAGAGAGCTTATCATAGTGCCTGACACTGGCAAGTACTTGATAATTAATAGCTCTCTCACCTTTATGCGTAAGTGGATAAGTTTCTCAGAAGTAAAAAAGAATCCTTGTATGGTCATGACAATGGTGGTCTTCAGTCCTGGGTCCTGTCATGAACAGGATCACAGTGCACAGTGTGCTCTCCTGGTGAGATCCCTTGGCATGGACACTGTGGCAAGAATAGTCACATGACTAGGTGTTCTTGCTGGCAGGATTCTTGCTATTTCTATGGCTGGGCTTCCTGCTTCCCTCTTCTGAAGCCACAGCTCAAGTGAGAAGCAGGAGACGTGGGGTAGGAGAAAGGGCACTAAAGGTGTCCATCCTTAGTTTGCTGCCAGGACCTGTCCAGCAGGCTGCCATTGGCATGTTGTACAGGGACAGTCAACGGGAGGTGGTCTCACCTGGTAGCTGATGGTAGGAGGAAGTCAAGAGGCTGGGATGGAGGTGTTTCCACCCTCTGGAGGCAGTGCCAGGGGCTGACACATTAGGTGTCAGAGGTTGAGTTTTGTTCCTGTACCATTCCCTTTCTAGACACTTAGACAAGGGATTTATCACTGTTCTTAACATATACGCACATTGTGGTCTCTGTCATTGGTGTATGTTGGCCTTTCTTTGTCTACTTGACAATGCAGATTAGTTTTGATGACCCGGCTCACAAATAACCTCTACTCTTGTAATTGTCTGGCCATTTTCTAGGCACAGGCACACCCTTCCTCTGAACCTCCATAACAATGTGCTCAGAATGCTGACAAATCACGTTAAAAGGAATAGTTTTGAATCTCCCTCCTCTCTGAGAGGCAAGTACCTTGACAGGAGGGACTAAATTGGATTCATCTAACATTCTCAGTTCCTAGCACAGTGCCTGGCCTGCAGTAGATGCTCACATGAAGCGCCTTCCCCAACCTTGCCTGAGCTATGACACCATGGAGTCAGAGTGGACAGCCAGGGAGGGTATCCAGCGGTCAGCGGTGGTGGCGATCAGCAGCATGGAGGATGCCAGGCGGCCATGTTATGTCAGATCTCTTCCTCTTCACTGGCCTTGCTCCAACGATGGCAGCAGTTGGCTGTGATGCCCAAGAGGAAGTTGGTGGCCACAGATGCAATGGAGACCACGAAGCCCACAAATGCAATGAAGAGATAATCGTCTAGGGTCAAGGTCAAGTGGCAGGCCTTGAAACTCTCCTCGGTGAGGGAGAAGAGTGGGGCACCCTCGACTTCAGGGGGACCCCGGCACTCGGCCAGCTGAGAATCTGCAACACAGAACCCAAGGAGGGTGAGAGAGAGTGGAAGGGAGGCCCCGGCCCCTCCCAGGAGAAGTTGACTTTCTTCATGCGCTAAAATTTTACTTCCCTTCTTGAGTCCCCTCGATGACATTCAAGGCAAACATTTTTATATATGTGGCAACGAATACTTGGAGAGTAACTTGCCTAAAGTCCCTGAGTACTGTGGTATCTCTGGGGGTTTTGTGGATACCAGCTTCTCTTGGGAAAGTCTCTCAATTGGTCTCTGGGCTTTTGCCTTGATGTCATCTTGACTCAGTTGGCTGAGTAATCCCTTCAACTATGAAGTCCTATCGTGTTACTCTCTTTCGAAACCCACCCTTGGCTTCCTATCTTCACACAGAGTGAAAGCCAAGGTCCTCACTGGCTACAAGGACTTTTCATTTCTCCTTTGGACTCCTTGTTTATTCTGCTCCCCTACCCGCCCATTCTTCATTCTCCCATGTCTCAAAGCATGTCCCCTTTCAAGGTGGGGAGGCATGCCTTTGCGTTTGTTCCCTGGGTCCCCACACAGCTGTCTTTCACTTCCTCTGGACTTTGTTCCCCTAGGATTCTATATAATGTAGCAGCCCCACTTCATCTTTCCCTAGGTATTCCCTGTCTTACCTACTCTGCTGAACTTTTCTCAGTTGCATTTTTTACCGTCTGATAGTTTTATCATCTGACACACCTTCCCCATACCCTCCTTGAATATAAACTCTTCCTGGAGAATCCTTAGCATCAGAACAATGTCCTGTCCATGCAAATGCTTAATAACTTTGGTAAAATGAGTATGTGAATGAATGATTCTTTTCAACTCCAAAGCATTGAGTCTTTCTACTATTCCATGTGACTTTTCCAGATACATAGAATGTAAGGATAAGAGTCTAGGTTCTGGAACCATGGGCCTCGGTTCAAATCCCCTTTTTTTTTCTCACTAGTTGTGTGATTATGGGTAAGTTAACCCTTCTGTGTCTCTGTAAAACAGGGATAATAATCGTTTTTATTTCACAGGCTGGTAGTGAGGAGTCAATGACTTCAGAAATGAACAGTGATAGTCTTGGTATTCAATAAGCACTCTGTAAGTGTGCACTTTTATGATTATTCTAGGTGAGTCTCTGGCCAGGTCAGTGGGGGCCATATTCTGCAGGCAGAATCTATAGCCGGGGTTCCTCCTCTGTGGGATTGCTGTCCTTGCAAGATTGATGGTCCTACCTCATGCCTGCAAGGTGGTGTATGCAAATGCACAGTGGTTGTCAGTGGTTTCATCTTACTCTGCTTTGGAAGAAAGGGTGGCATGCAGGTCATTCTGTCATGCGGTGACATGCAGAAACTGACTTTCAGGCAGCCGGCCACTCATTTGTTCAGTGAATAAATATTAACGAGGCATGTCCTGGTGAAGTAGTGTTTAGATCAGCTGCCTCTCAGAGAGCTCAGTCCACATACATCCCAAGGACCTAGGTTTGTGTCCCAGGTTGAGGGAGGGTGGTGGGGTGTATGTCTGTGTGTGTGTGGACAATTAATGTGAACAACGAAATAAAAATAAAATAAAGCATTCTTCTTCTTCTTCCCTTCTCTTGCTTCCTGCCTTCATCTTTCCTTAAAAAAAAAAATTAACCAAGTGCTCACCAAAAAAAGTCATTTTTGCCTTTTTGGATTTTGTACTCTGCTTCTATAAAGAAGGTGTAATCTGACTTAACTTGTCTAAAAGGGTCAGTGTGAAGATGTTTTCTAAATTATGTGATTTTCAATGTTATTTATTTATTCTGCAGTCTTAGAGGGCAAAGATTGACATGATGGATTTGGAGTGACCACTTTGAGAAATGGACAAGCATTCTTCTCCTTAGGGTGGGGAGTCAGGTTTGGAAGGTGGGAACAAGCTGCCTCAAGCCCCAGGATGAGGAATCCCTATAGGCTGTATGCACAGTAACCTGGACCCTACCAGGACAAGGCCGTGTCTGGAGCTGACCATCAAGGGGCTCTCCTCTCAGAACTGGAAGATTCTGGATCCTAAAATTGACTGAGTGGGGAGTGGGGGGTGGGAGGTGGGGACACTGAGGGGACTCCATTGGACCACCCAGAGGAGACTCAGGGCATCTGGCAGGACCCCACAGGAGTACAAGGTGGGAGTCTGGGAGCTGGCAAAAATCTTTGGTAAGTTCAGGGGCCCGTTTTGAAGTGAAATTGTAACAATAGAATCCTATTTCCCTTTGATGGGTTTTGTGCAAAAGCCATGGAGAACAGTGGCAAGCTCGTGAAGGGAAAAGGAGGAAGAACAGGAGACAAAGGAAGAGAATTGCGGAGTCCTCCCTACAGTGGCAAGTTCTTGGTCCTTAGGGGGAGATGTACTGGAAGATGGGACATGATGCTGGGTGTGCTCTGTGGAGGAGCAGGAGGCTGGATCTCCAGCTGTTGCCTGCTGGCTGTGTCACCATGGCCTGGGGCACACTCACTCCTCTCTGCACTGATGGGATCTCGGCCCCCTCACCCCTGTACTGCAGATCGTGTTTCTTCTGAAGAGCAGCAGGGACCCCAGAGATCACAGAAAAGGAGGTGCCCTGGGTGTGGTGGAAGCGTAGCACTGGGTGCCCTTTTTGTCTCAGTGCACAGGAGCCAGGGAAGCAGATGTGTCCACAAAGGTTGAGCAGGTGGGGCCAGGACTCCAGGCAGCTCCCCCTCCTGCCCCCTACCAGTGCCCCATTTCAGTTCCCAGCTATTTTGGTCCCAGAAAATTTCCTCCCACAGTGCCATGGAACACTAGAATCGTGACCCACGCCCCCCCCCAAACTATTTTGGTCCTGGGATCCCCACTCAGTTCTCCTCTTCCTCCTACTTCATTCAGGGTTGCTTCTTCTGAGCCCAGGCCCTGGGGGAGCCCCTGGGATAGTGTCTCTCCCATCCCTCCATCCACCATTCATGTTGTTTTGCTCGAGTGTCAAGGCTCAGAGTTGGTTCACAGGGTGCTGGGGACAGAAGTCCTGGCTGATCACTGACTGGGCTTGGGCACCAATGGGAGAGGCCAGGACTCATCAAGCCTCTGAGTCAGCCTCCTTCAGTCTTCAGTGCAGCCCTGGTTGGTCTAATTGTCACATCTCAGTTTCTTTTTTCAGCTCCCCATCCCATGCCCAAACCTTGCAGAACTTCTCTGAAACCCCTTGGTCAGCCCTGAACCCCGCCTTGACTCTGAAGGACACAGCCAGAGGGCAGCCATGCTGTCAGGGCTTAGCGGCTGTGTGACCCTGGGGAAGTTATTGAACCTCTCTGTGCCTCGGTTCCCGCCTTCAGAGAGTGTGTGTGGGAGTCTCCTTACAGCTCTTGTGAGGATGAGATGTGCTCGGACAGGAAACATGCTTAGAAAAGATCCTGGAAGATAGTAAGATTCCTCACTCTTCAAGAGTGTTCTCAGCACTTAGAAGACTTAAAAAGCAGCCTGGAGAGTAGCACACAGCTTAGAGGTCAAATAAACTTGAACTTTATCCCCAGCTCTGCCACTGTCTAGAGGAGTGATTCTGGGCAAGTTTTTTCATTGTTTTAAACCTGAGTTTCTTCACTTGTAAAACAGGACCCTCAAAGTGAGGTGGAAGAATGCAAGTTCTTAGGTCATGGTGGACGCTCAATGAAGTCTGCCTATTATTAGCTATTCTCAACTTGTTTGCTCTCTGCCTCAGGAGGAGGTTGAGAGCCACAGAGGCGAGGGCAGCGTCTGTTTCAGGCCTGAATGGGTCCCAGGCGTCTGCAAACGCTCCTTGGGTGAGAAACATGTGCAAAGAGAGTAGCAGCCTCGGGGCACACAGTAGGCGCTGGGGAGCGCTGAGCTGGGCGCTGCAAGCCCTCCCTGCCCGCACGAGGCGGCCCTTCCTTACCCGCTGTGCAGCGCTGGATCCGGTTCCGCAGCCACTTCAGCAAGGGCTCCATGGTGCAGCCGCACACCCAGGGGTTGCCGCCGATCTGCAGGGTCACCAGCCCGGGCAGGCCCTCCAGGGCCTCGAGGCTGAGGAAGGCCAGGCCCCCGTAGCTGAGGTCCAGGTCCCGGAGCTGCACGAGGCCCTGGAAGGCCTGCGGGTGCACCCTGCGCAGCCAGGGGTTGTGGCTCAGGTCAATATGCACCAGCCCGTGGGCTTCCTGGAACATGTCGGCCGGCACGTGGCTGAGGTTGTTGTGGCTCAGGTCGAGGTGGGCCAAGCGCTTGGCGTGCAGGAAGAGGCCGGGCGGCAGCGCCACCAGGGAGTTGTTGTGCAGGTCCAGCACCCGCAGCTCCGCGTAGCACGTCAGGTAGCCGGGCGGCACGGCCGAGATGCGGTTGTGGGCCAGGCTGAGGTTTCGCGTGTCCCTGGGTAGGTCTGGAGGCACCGAGAAGAGCCGCTGGCTGCTGCAGTCCACGACCTGGCTGTGGCACGTGCAAAGGACCGGGCAGCTGGTGCCCGCGTCCGAGGGCATCACCCCCGCTGCCAGGAGGAGGGAGACCAGCAGCAGGGCTGGGTGCGGAGGCCCGGGCCAGGGCAGCTGGGACCAGGAGTCACCCATCTCGGGCAGCTGGCAACAGCAGGGAGCAAGGGAGCCCGTTCTTGCGGGGCCTGGGGCTGGGCTCTGCAAGGCAGCCACCTCAGGGCCCGGGCTCTGGAAGGTGGGGCTTCTGGGCACGTGGTACCATGGCGCCCCGCTCCGGGAGCCTCCGGGTACCTTCGGCAGCTCCGCAGGTGCGGGCCGCAGGAAGTCTTTCTGGAGCCTGCCGGGAGGGGGTCGGCGAACCCTGCGGCGGAGGTCCCCCCGGGGTCTGCAAAGATGCTCCCAACTCCAGAAAGGAAGGAGACGAGCATGGGGTTGTACCAGCTGCGGGCAGGTTGTGGAAGGGTCCCTGCAGAACTTCTGTGTCCCGCTCACCCACGGCTGCCGGGTGCTTCCTCTGGAGAAGTGCTGGGAGGGAGTGGAGGAGAAGAAAGGCAGCTTTGAGTCCCGACACTTCTAAAAAGCCTCCAGCCCCATCCCGAGTCTGGGATTGATTAGGAGGCCAGGTCTGCATCTGGGTCTCCAGCATTTAAGGTCACAGATGCCATTTCTCCCGGTGGCCCAGTGGGCCGAAGGCCAAGGCGATCCTGGGGAAGTGTTTTGGGAGGAGAGCCAGGGGGGAAGTGGGGCTCCATGGGCCTCCTGAAGCCTCAGTCCTCAGCCTCAGTGGCTGTAACATCCTCAGGGAGGCTCTTCATTCTCCAGGGCAGGGAGGACCCCAAGGGACACCCACCAGCTGGACTGTCAGGGAGGCTGTCAAGGGCCAAGTGTCCCCAGATGGGGATCAGCTAGGCGAGCTTCTCCAAGTCAGCGTTTTTCTCACAGTGTTGGGATCCGTGTTGGGTGGGAGGAGGAGGAGGAATCCCTCTGTCAATAAGGAAGGCACTCAGGCAGACAAATCCATGTCCTCTAGACTCTTCCCTCTCCTAGATCCCTTGTCCCTCCTGTGGCTTCTTTACTACCAACCACAAAGTTCTCTGCTTACTGGGTTTCAGGCGTGGACCGCGGTGGACTCAGGCCCCACTGCCGCGATGTTGTCACCCAGTCACTTTCCCTCCCAGCCTGTGACCCTCCTCCACTCCACCATCCCCGCTGGATGCATTTTCTCTTCCTTTCGGCCCCACCCCCAGACCAGACACCCAGCACTGAGCAACTCTCGAAGAAAAATGTATGCACACCCTGGCTGGTTGCACAATCCTTTGACTCTGACTCTCTCTCTCTCTCTCTCTCTCTCTCTCTCTCTCTCTCTCTCTCTCTCTGCTCTCTCTCATTGTTCTTTTACTGTGACTCTCCCACATCTTGCCCTGCCCTGCCCTGTTTTCTCTCCAGCCTCCTGCAGAACCCCTTCCCTAAGTGCCCTCTTCCTCTCCCACCCCTGGCACAACTGGGGCTGTGCCCAGTCCCAGCATCATTTCCATAAACACTTCCCTCTGCTCTCTGCTTCCCCAGCTTGAGCCCACACCGACACTGGCTTAAGCAGAGGGACAGAACATGATGACACACCCTGTGCCACAGCCCCATGTCCACCACACCCTCCCGTGGCTCCTTGTTTCTCCTGAGTCCACCTGCTGTCCTCACCAGACCCCCTCGCCTGTCACTGCCTCTCTTCCCACCCACTCCAGCCTTATCCCGCCCACTAGGAAATCACCCCAGCTCCCTGTTATCCAGACTCATTTTCCAGAGCCCTCAACTCCCACCCCCTTCTGCCCCCAGCACTCTCACAGTCCCTTTTGAGCCCACTTACTCGGCTCCAAGGACACAGCCATCAATCTGTGGCATACGGCATCCCGGAATCCCTGCTTGCTGCTTCAGGAGAACAGACTGCCTCCTAGGCGAGTCCCCTCCTCTGGCCTCTCCTCCTCCATGGCTCCTGGATCCCGGGGCAGCATGCTCCGTGGTTTCCCTGTCCTGTGGTCCTTCAGCTGTTCCCCTTCTTTTATGCAAAAGGGGAAATCAGAGAGATGATGCTTAGAAGAAAGTTCACAGAATCCGAATGCTTCTTCCCGAAACTCAGCTGGTGCCGTGTCTGCTAGGGTACGTGGCTTCCGCTAGGTCTTCCCCTCCCTCCCCTTCCTTTCCCCTCTGTCCCTTTTTTTCCTCGAGGGCCAGGTACTGACGTTTCACTGTCTCTTAGCAACTGCCTCCACATCTCTGAGCAACAGGAGCGCTGGTTTAGACCCCATCGGGAGCAGAGCCAAGCAGTCAGCAAAACCACAACCTCCAGGATGTTAGTGATGGGGCAGGGGAAAAGGGGCGAGGGGGCAGACCGGGCAGACAGGGAGGGGGCAAAGGACCCAGTGGGAGAGGGTGGAGTGGCGGCGAAGGTGCGGATCTGGAGTCATCTGGAATCGGAGGCAGGGACGCTTAAAGGCATGAAACCCAGAAGGGAAAATAATAAGGGCTTGGAATGGGGACAGGAACTTACTGCGTGTATGGGGAGAAAATGGGGGTAAGAGAAGACATGAAGGAAGAGGGAAATAAAAAAAAAGAACAAATGACTAGTTGCTCATTTGATGGTCTGTATCAATTCAGCTTATATTTGGCATCTGCTTCCTGATCTAAGTGGAGTTTGGTCACCAGATACCACGTGACTGGACTGGCTCAGGGCTGGTCGGGGAACATAATAGAAAGTGAGATGTTCCCTGTGTTCCCGAATTGTCCTTAAGTCCTGACTCTGCAAAGGCTGGGAGCCTTCCAGAAGCAAAGGACCCATTGTCAGATCCAGGTGAGGTACCTGGGCCTGTAGGGACTCTCATCTGCCTTTAGGGGAGTAAAAACTGCCAGAAAAATCTTGTGGTCATGTCCTCTTTCTCAGACCTCAGGGATTCTGTGGTCCAGTCCCCAAAGTTTCCTGTTCTCCCACCCCAGACTATGTCAGATGGGGTGAAGTCTCTGGCTGAAGGTATTTGAAAAACCTGCTTGATCAGTGGGATTGGTCAAAGAGCTGACTCTTTCCTTCCTTCCTTGAATCATTATTTAGTGAGCGCTCACTGTATACCTCAGTTAGGTGGTGGGCGGGCATAGAGCCCCAGGAGGATGGATGTAGGCCCTGCCCTTCTGAGCGAATGTTAGCCCTATCTGAATTGGGGTCTATTCTGCTTAAGTGATACATTCTGTCTTTTGGGGAAGCAAAAATGAAGGAAGGGTAACAGGTTAAGTTATACTGATTCTAGGCGCTTACAAAGTTCTCAAAATCATGTCTTTTCTAACATGAGTTTTGCAGTCATAGAAAACTTGCTTCCCCTTCCAGTCTTAGATGATGTTTATTTGAACTTTTTCATGTTCTCCAGTGTCTCCTGCAGAGGAACAGAGTAGCTACCTCGTTGATATTTGCATATTGGGTTGGTGGAGGTCCATATGACTTGTCCCCCCTACCCTTAAAGAAAGGGATGGGTGTTCAACTCATCTACGAGCTTAGAAATAAGATAAAATCTTAAAGCACAAAACACAACAACAGATTGAAACAAGTGATCTAGTGTTCAACAAGGGCTAGTGGCCTCAGTAAACAAAGTCAGCATAATTTCTATTGATATTAACTGAACAAGGGTAGAAAACATCATGATCTCACTAGAGGCTATTGAAGAAGACAAAAAAACCACACCAGAATATTTAATGTTGACCAAAGGCACCTTACAACAGCAAATAAAAAAGAATGGGGGTTTTCTTCTGTTACATCGTCTGAAGTTTATATTTGCAATTAGAACCAATAATATGACTTAAAGAAAATATTTGTGACAGCCTCCTTAAAAAAAGAGAATCTAGCCAAGAATGGCTCATCTCTACATACACCCACAGTTTTCTGACCTGGAAAGCTGGGATAATAATAACGGATTTGACTCATGGGGTTGTTTCCAGGTATTTGAGTTATTTTTAATAAAGCACTTAGAATATTATACAGCAAGCTCTACAGACAGGTTTATAAAATAAACAGTGTAAGTGAAAATCAACATCAAGATATAAAATTGCTGAAGTAGTTATGCAGTGAGGAAAATAAACTGCAAAAAGAAGGAAATGAAGAGAGGAAAATATCACATTTGCAAATGATTTGACTCTTTTCTTGTGCAAGATAAGTCCCCAAATCTTTAGAAAATTCCCACTCAAGAGCATTATCATTGCATAGGATGTCTTCTGTAAAAGTGAAGCTATGTGAAACAGAAATCTTTCAAAAGACCCATAATCATGCTGTAAATTTAAACCGTTGTTTCTCAAAATGGTGTCTCCTGGTACACTGTATGCTGTAAGAACAATATTTGTTGTGAAATAAATTTGAGAAACATGGAGTTAAACAAAATTAAACACATTTATTTATTGCAAGTTTTCTCAGGGGTTTTCAGGTGCAAATTATGATTCTCCAAGAGAAGGCTTGAGAAAGGTGAAAGATATTTGAAATAGAGCACTGCCCAAATGCTCAAATGTTTGGTGGCTGGCTCTTCCCCTAGCAAAGTGACTTTTTTCTACACAGCAGGCTTGCAATGAGATTGATTAATTTAGTACCCCAGCAAAATAGTACATTATTACCTATCATGCCTTTCAGCATCTCTTGCAAGCTCCTGAAACCATGACTGTTCAATTGTGAATGTCAAGGATTTACTCTACAGGGAAAATACACAGAAATAAATCTAAGATTTGTAGAATTAAAAATGAATGGAGAAATCATTTATATTGGTAGGATTTCTTGACACACATAGTAAATTAGTTGTAATAATGACAGAACACCTTTAAATACATGAGAATTAATTTAATCTACTGCCTGAGAAATGTATTCAGGGAAAATGATGAAAGCTTAGTAGAATGAAGATATAAGAAGAAATGGAAAGCTAATCTCTCCAGTTGATGGGAAAATATAAACATAGGAGAGATGACTCTGCTTTCTACATTGAAATAATTTAATGGAGGGTTTAGCAGGATATGGTGAACTGGAGTGAAATTCATCTGGGCAAAAAACAGGCAAGAACTGGCACACCATGGTGGCTCAGAAGCTAAGCCTCTGGGGTGTAGACCATGTAAAGCCAAGGACTAGGGTTCAAGACGTGGGACCAGGGGAAGCAAATAAAAAGTGAAGAAAAAGAAACAAACAAAAAAGCAGGCAAGAATTCACAAATGATGCTATTAAAGAAGAAGACAATCGGAAATGCTTAACAGTAATGACGGTATGCTTACCTAACTGAAAGATTAAAAAACATGTACACTAAAAATCATTAGATGGCATTACTCAATAGTTGTGTTTTGGAAAATGACTGTGAGATAGACTGTAGTTTAAGAAAGTGATTCTCACTATCAGAAGATAGAATATGAAAAATGGAAAACAAGTAAGAAATGTTATGGAGACATTAGCTGCATACTTCATTTTGAGACATTGGAAAAATGTTGAATAATCCAAAGAATTAATCCACAGAAAAAATCCACAGAAAGAATCCACAGAAAAAATAACAAAATGCCAACCAGGAAGAGGACAGAACAGCACATTTACCCCAGTTGTGGAGAGAAGATATTTTTCTGTGTACTGAGGAGATGGAGAACATCATTAATGATGAGTTGGCTTTTTCTAAATACAACTTTTAAAGACAACAGGTTTAATCCAACAAAAAATGATAAAACAAAATGAGAGACAAAGAAACTCAAAGGAAAAATTTATTTGAGCTATATGTGAGTTGAAACAGTCTGTACAAAATATACTGAGCATTCTTACCTATATAATTAGAAATGGATATAATATGTATAAACTCCTCGGATGCAATATGTAGAACATATAAAACTATAGAACATATAAGATTGTATAAGGCACCATTCTAAGAAGTCCCCCTGTGGTAGGTAGGTTAATGGACCCCAAAGATGTTCTGATTTGAGTTCCAAACACCTGTGAATATGCTACCTTGCGTTGCAAATGGGACTTAGTACACGTTATTGAGTTAAGGTCTTGAGCTAGTAATATTAGTCTGGATTGCTCAAGTGGGTAAAATGTAATCACAATGATTCTTAAAAGGGAAAGAGAGAGGTAGGGGAGTCAGAGAAGGAGAGGTTGTGGGAGCAGCGGTTGACGATGTTGCCTGCAGATCTTGAGGACAGAAGAAGAGCCATCAGTCAAGGAATGCAGGTGGCCTCTAGAAGCTAGAAAACCCAAGGAAACAGATCCCTCCTAGGAAGAGAAGGGATGCAGAAGGTATGCAGCCCTAACGACTCGTGTTCAGTTTGAGACTTCAGAACTGAAAGATAATACATGTGTATTGTTTTAAGTCATTCTGTGGTAATGTGCTGCAGCGGCCATTAAAAATGAATCCAGCCCTCAGGAATCCCGCCTGCTGGATTCACCCCATAGGAGCCCCTCCCCTCAGTTTCAGCAGAATCTGTGAATATGTTGAGATATTGCTCCCGTGATTATTTGGCTAACTGACTGAGTTTGCATTCATCAAAAGTGAGATTACGCAGGTTGGCTCAGGTGAGCCATTAAAAAAGTCTAGACCCTTCCGGAAAAGACATTTGAAAGATAGTCCTCACTTCAGCTCTGAGACTTGAAGTGGGCACCTGGAGAGGACCTGAGAGCCCTCTAGTTACTGAGACACACTGGTCACCAGTCAGCACCCCAACTGTCAGGACCTGAATTCTGCCCATGAGTCTAGAAGATGACTCTGAGCCCCAAATGACAATGCAGCCACCATCTTGAGTTCAGCTTTGGGGTAGAAAGCCAAGTCATGCTGTGTCCTTCTGTGGATGTCTGACCTTCAGAGCTATGAGTTAACAATAAGTAGGTGATGTTTTAAGGCACTAGGCTTGTGGTAATTTGTCAGGAAGCAATACAAGACCAACACAAATTCTACAGGGAAAAAAACGTGTAGTCCCATAGCATAGAATCATGTAAATGCTAGGACAGGAACAAAAATAAAACTACCTTGTGATAATACGTTAAATGAGAAACAATAAATACATCTGTAAAATTCCACGTGCTGAGGGTGGGGTGGTAGATGCATGTACACTTCCTGGAGGCTTTGGGAAATTGATTTAGGCCCACTTAAAAAATTACTCGTCCCTTTGGCCTGGCAGTTAATAAGAAATTAGTTCATAGAAAATATTCAGAGCAGGAGTATTTAGGATCATTACAGAAAGGAAATGATATAAATGCCTGGCAACAGGGTGCTGTGCAAACATTATATGCATATAACAGAAACATCAAAGAGAACATCATGAATTGTGGCACCCTCGTGGGTAATGCTGCTGTCAGGAAAGCATGTGGAATCGTGTTAATGGAATAAAGTAGAGCAACAGTGAACTTCTAGTCACTCCAGTGCTCAGTAGCTGTGTGTCCAGAGGCTAGTTATTTACCCTCACAGTAGTCAGTTTCCACATCTCTAAAATGGGTGCGATTTGAGTATGTGACTGAGAGGGTGTCACCAGGAGATTTGAAAGAAGCAATACAGGTAGCACCTGGCACAGTTCCTGGTCCTTTATAAAAGTGCAACAAAATCAGCCTTTACCATGATCATTACTATTAGGATCTTTAGACAAAAGTGGATTGAATGCCTTTTACTCTTGACCCTTTAAAAATCTCTTGATTCAACCTGGGAGGCAATTTTGCTTGGTTGAGTTTTATGTAGTATAGAGGGTACAACAAGGACTTTGGAATCTTAGTTTTAGTACTAATAATATTGTCCCAAGTACTGATTCTGGGTTATTGTAAGAATTATGACCCATGTAAAAGTGATCATAATGCCTGGCCCACAGTCAGTTCTCAACAAATCTTAATGATCATCATCATCATGATCATCATCGACTTGGGAGGGAGTTGGTAAAGCAGAATATAGGACTATACCTCAATAGCACTTGTTCTTAGGTGATAATCTCAGTCCTTCCTTTTTCACTTGTGACCAGCTCATATTTACTTTCTGCCTCTTGCTTCTTAGATCTTTGGCCCAGTTTTTGAGCTCTTTTCACGTCCGCTTCCTGTCCCCCACCCTTGGTGACCCTTTGGTGTTTGACGTTGACATCCTGCATTGTTCTCAACCACTTCAGGGATGTGTGTGTGCATGCACGTGCATGGGTGTGCAGTAGGGTGCATGTGTCTCCACAGAGAAGATGGATGTAGATCTTTCGATGCACATATGGTAAAGTCTCACGAGTACACATCTCAAGGTGAAGTACAGCTATATCTACTGTGATTGATAGTTGGCTCCTGTTTTCTGCTCCTCACCCCACCTTGAGGGGCGGGAAAGACAGAGTGGGGTCAAAGACAGATGGGAAATAAGGGCTGGATGGAAGATGTGTCCTTTTGCCACCCAATGTTCGGTTGGACAAATCTCTCCAATTGTTGCTTCTCTGCCAGGTCTAGGCACCTACAACACTCAGAATTGGTCTTGTTGATATAATACCCAAGTAATTAAGTGCTCATCAGGTGTGTTTCTTGAAAAGTGTATTTTATATAAGAAAACAATAACATTTGTTAAGAAGTGCAGTTCTTTGTCTTCTTAAGCTATCTTTTCTCAGGAGTTCTCAGTATAATTCTCTGTTTACCTACCTGCTTCCATTGGTAGACTCTGGTCAACTGGTGGGCAGGTATAGTGCTTTGTTTACTTTTGTTTTCTTGAGGTTAAATGTCTATATAGGGTCTCACCTCTGTATCACTGGTGGTCATGGTAATAGAGTCTTCTGGAAGCTGACGGAAGAGCTGATTTTAAAGGGTAAAATGACAGATCGTTATTTACACTTGACTTCCCTCAGAATAGGAGATAGAAGAAGTAGCAGATGCTGTCGCTTTGAGGTCCTGTTGAGGGAGGTCAGATTTGCTGTAGTGGGAGAGACTGGGGACCAGAGGAAAGACACTGACGGCCACCTTAATTGACCCGAGCTGACCATGATGGAGTAGAAAAGAATCAACATATGCTCAGTAACCATAATGTCCCATTTTACAGAGTGGGTGACTGAAACCCATCTACTTAGTTGTCACATGTGTATGGAGCTCCTACTGTCCTACAATACTATAGACTCTTTCTAGGACCTGGAGCACAGCCAAGTTGGACAAATAAGCAGTGACAGCGGCATAGCACATGGAGCCAATATCCTTTCTGATTGGTATATGTCTGTGATGGATGTTGGCTCTTTTGTCGGTCCCTCTGTTTATCAGTGAGTGAAACAAAATCCCTGCTCTCTTGGTACTCCCTGGTTGGAAGAGACAGACAGTGAACACACACAAACAAATATGTGGCAGGTGATGATAAGGGCTGGGAAGAAAAACAAATCAGGGGCCGGCGGGAGGGGCTCAGTAATTTGCCTGAGATTTCAGAGCTAATGGAAGAGGAAGTTGGGCTTGATGGATTTGAAAAGTTGACCATTTGGCCTCTGTTCGTGCAATCTCTGATGCAGGGACTGTGGAAGCAGCTGGTCATGAACTATAGCCCTACCTTAGGGAATTCAGACAGAGAGACTGTTTCATTAGCCGCTCATCAAATGTTTATTGGGTTCTGGTTGTGCACCGAGTACTCTGCTAAGCACTGGAAATTCAGTAAATCAAGAAAACCAGACAAGGGCCCTGCTTGGGGAAGAATAAAGTGGAGGGCGGGAATGCAGGGGAAAAAGATCTGAATCACTGTAAAGATACCAAGTGCTTCAGAATATAGGATGGTCCAGGAGGGCAAAAGCAGGGTTGTCTGCTAGCGTGGAGACGTCTCTGCCAACGCAGGGCGAGCTGAGCAAATCTCTTCTGGCCTCCTCTTGCCCTGTGAGCTGGCATTCTTCATTAGCAGATTGTGCTGTTTCGTTTATTTATTTTGTGAGTTGCAGATATCAACTTTATTAGACAATCATTTGTGCTTCCGTGAGCTATTTATTGTTAACATTTTTTAGTTTATTCCTGAGATGCTTTTACTGTCTTGCATATCTCAGGTGAGATAACTAGCTTCCCTCCTACTGGTACCTAGCAGGCATACAAAAACAACCCTGCAATGATGACCAATACAAATATCCAGTTGTTTACACCTTCCTTGATATAGTGGTTGAGGATAGCATTCTGGTCATTGCCTAAAGAAGGTGCCCTAATTAAAAGCAATCCCTTTGTCTCTTGTGCTACTCCTCTCTCTCTCCTCTAGTGACGAAGAGAAACATTTAAAGATATATTTAAGCAGCACTCACTGCATTTTATGAGCCTCCCTGCCCCTGTCTGGTCTCCCACATGCTCTTCTGCTCTGGGAGCTTCTGGGGCAGAGTCCTCCCAAGGTCTCTTCCTTTTGTAAAGCTGATGCTCTTCAGGCCCTGGGCTCCACAGCCAGGTCACAGAGCAGCAACTGTTACCAGCAATTAACTCTGAATTACCCCTCTATCCCATTCATTTAGGTCAGTTGCCTTCTTCCAGGTGGCCTCAGAGTTCTGGGAAGAGGATGCTGGGCAGGAGTCCAGATCCCACCTTGGGGTTTCCTGGGAAAGCAGAGCAGCAACGTCGAAGGAAGAAGAGATGAGAGGCGGGAGCTGGGGCACCTGCAGGCTGACAGAACGATTCCCAGTAAGTCCTGCCTATTGAAGTGTCGCCTGGAAACACTCTGTATCTGCAGTGAGGACAAGCCCACCGTTGTGACCTATGTCCTTTTGCTCTGTCTTTCCTGTCCGTGTGGATAAAGGGACGCCACCTGGCTCTTATTTAACACATAGAAAAGCAACCATATAGCGAGTGATGCCTTCCTGCCTGAGCCAAGGAGACCGTCATTGTGGATTTTGTCTTTCTTCACCATCTTCGTCTGCACCCAGGGGCTGCTGGTCATTGTTGGTTGGAGGTCCAGTTCTGTTATTTTCTGACTCTCTGACTCTGGGGACAATAATGCATAGCTCACGTTTCTTGTGTGCAGTGCTGGGTTAAGTGGTTCACATGGATGGTCTTTTTTTGTTTGTTTGGCAACCCCATGAGTGAAGTATTTCCGTTCCCTCCTTTTTTTTTTTCAAAGAAAGGTGCGGGCAGGAATGAAGGTGAATAGGCAGGCAGGCAGAGAGAGGAGGAAGAAGCCTTTATTTATTTAATTTAGTTATTCATCTTGGCTGTTCCCCCTGGCCCTGGGTTTCAAAACCAAGTCCTTGAGATGTATGTGGACTGTGCCTGGCTGGAGGCAGCAGACTTAGCTAAGCCACCGGGGTGCTTGTGCTGCTTATTTTTCAATCAAAATGAAAGAAACCTGAGGCCAGATAAATTGGGTAATTTACAATTACCTATGTCCTTTTGCTCTGTGGTACAGGGAGTGGGTAGAAGAGTTAAGACTGTCACTCATTAAACACCTACTTCGAGTTCACCGTTTACTGTGTGGCATCTTCAAGTATCCCTGACATAATCTGAAAGGGAAACATGATCCTCCCGTCTGTGACACCTTGGGGAATTAAGGAACAAAGACTTTAAGTAACTTGCCAAAGTCACACAGTTCATAAATGGCAGAGGAAGATCAATCTGGTCATTCTTCCAAAGCCTAAGCCAACATTGTCATTTGGGTCCTGAGTCTTTCCCCTCTGTTCAATGGGGTAATTCCCTTGGTCATCGCACAGGCTCAAAACAGCATTCCCACGGACTCTGAAATGGAGCAGAGACTCATCAGTCACCATGGTGCATGGCTGTGAGGGTGTCACCTTCCCAGGTGCACAGCTCCTCTCCTAGTTTTGCTACAGTCTGTCTCGTGTCCTGTGGAGACAGGAGGCCCGAACATACAGAGGCTGGGGAAGACTGGGCAGCAATAGTGTCCTTGAAGTCCGTCACAGGAGTGTCCTTTTCAGATCAGTCAGGTTTTCTTAAACACTCCCATGGACTTGATGTTAGAGAAACACCCACTGGGGTCCTGCTTGGCTCAGGGCAGGGATTGTTGCGTCCATCTGTGGCCACGTAGGACAGATGCCAGCACGTCTTCTGCACAGGGAAGCTGGTAGAGAGAGCAGAGCACAAGCAGAACGGGATCCCAATTCCTGGATGGCTCCTTTTCAGGATATGAGCCAGGATTACTCTCCTAACCCCGCTGAGCCTAGTATCCCTCTGTGGAGATGGGAAAAGCACTTCCTCGTTTGTGAGTTGCTATGGAGATTCCATAAGCTATTGAACACTTCATACATGTGAGGCTAATTTCCCCTCCTTTGGGTAATGGGTGGTGGGGGTCTCTCTCTATTTCTAGTCTGCTCTGGGGTCTCATGAATGTGACTTTATGTAAAACAAAGACTTACAGAATCACAGGATCATGAGGAGATGAAGTAGATGCAGATGGTCTCATTCCAATCCTACAAAAGCAACCAGCTAGAGCTTTACTCATTTAATGGCTAATTTTCCTAGCATTTCTTGGTGTCTGGTCCTGGACTTTGCATGACGAGGGGCAGAAAGAACCCACTGGTTTTGGCTGAGAGGCGTTTAGCCGGAGACCAAGCGAACAGTAACTGAGAATAATTAAACATGGGATTTGACTTAACATGAAGCTGGATGGAGAATGGAGGTAGACAGGCTCTGAAAAGAGAAACAGATGGAGAGATGGCAGCGGGCCTCTTGGGTGAAGCAAGACTTGGGATGGGCTGAGAGGAGCAGGGAAGGTGGTAGTGGCTGTAACGGCAGTCCTCCTTCACCTCATGCTGACGGGACATTGCCATCGTCGCACCACTAAAAACCAGTAAATGCTGACTATTGTGAACACAGAGACATTGTCCTTATGTCATTAAAGCTTCCCAAACACTCTGACGTTAATACCACCATTCCCCCATTTTACAGATGAGAAAATAGGAAGATCGCATAAATTGTCCAGGTCACACACCTAGTTAATGGTAGAGCTAGATTCCAACTCAGTGTATGTGGTGCATCCAGAACCTGTGTCCCCAACTACACGTGCACTTGAGGGCATGACGGAGCAGCGTGGAGAACATTCCCTATCCAACCAGGTTTTGAAAAGGTGGGCAATAGAAGGAAGGTCAGGGCCTGTTAAGAGCAGGAAAGGAGGAATTCTTTTCTGACTCATTCTTTAGTTTTTCTCTCTCTCCAGGAGAGACATTTGGGCCCAAGGTGTTTCTGTCTAGGAGGTGCCTTTGGTTCAGAAAGTTAAAAGAACCGTGTCACAGTAGAGATGTGAGGGCTGGATTTGGGTGTCCTCAGGCCAGCGCACAGGGGCAAGGAAGAGGAATTTGTGCATCTGTAAGTGTTATCCTTATTATACTGGGGGGCATGAAGGTTAAGTCAACTCGTTCCATCAAGTGGAGGAAGTGCGGTTAGTCCTGGAAAGACTTGGCGGGGGGACGCCTGGTCCCAACACCATGTGGCAAGTTTATTAGAAATGGCTAAACGGAAGTGACACACGCAGCTTGGGGTGACAGGAGCAAGAGTGAGTTGTTAAAATGGAGTCTCTTATATTTGGGGGAAGAGACCTCCCTTTGGGAGTGCTCAGGGGTCACAGCTCTCCTGAGAGTCAGAGTTCAAGGGTAGGGGGTTACCAGGGGTGTGTTCCCAGCTCAGGTTGATCGGGCAGGACACCAGGTTTTCTGGTCCGTCCCTTCTCTCCTGTCCCTCATCACTATGATGAGCCCAAGAGTGAGAATGGAATGGAATGAGCTGCTAATCTTAATTTAAAACTTAGTTCAAGTTTTAAGGAGTCTTAAATTGATCAATCAAGCAATGGCCAGCTTGCCTTCAAATTTATTGTGAGCACTTGGGGCCAATCACATCCCCCTTCTTGGGCCTCTATCTAACAACATGGCGGCATTTGGACCAGATGAATTCTGAGTTGATGGGTGACTTCAGAGGTCTAATAAGGACAATGACTAAGCATGTATCATGATGTCAGATGATGTTTAATCAGGTTCTTTTCTGTAAGGGACTGATTCCCTTTGAATTGACTGCTTGCTCTGGCATCTCAGATGTTATGCCCTATCACCATAGGAGCAGGAGAGAGGATGGGGGTCTCCCCTTTACCCTGAGGAAGTGGGGCTGGTGGGGCTTCAGTGATGGAGCAGGCACTGCCTGCATCCCAGAATAGCTGCGGCTCTCCTGGCATCTGCCATCCTGACTGTAGACTGCCCTCCCATTGGCTGCTCCCTCTCCGCGCCGTCTGGCAGGCACTGCTTTCCAGGTTTTTGTGGCACCCATTAAGCCACCCTCCTGGTGTGCTACAGCCTTCTGGCTTCCTCCTCCAGGCGACAAGGATCATAATAGCAACTCCTCTCTGGTTCCCTAGATCCTCTCTCATTTCACCTCCTAGATGGTGGTCGTGTGTGACCAAAGGCAGGAGTTTGGAGTTGGGGGCCAGGGGTTTTGCCTTCTTGCACCAACTCACCTTGTACCTGGACCCAAGTCTAAGCATCTCTATTTACTTTAAGATCTTCACCTGTAAAATGGGCAGCCAAACAACCATTACACTGCTAGAGATCAGGCAGCCATTCTGGTGGTTCACAGGTGGGATCTGTCTGTGTCCACACCCAAAGGTCAATCCTAATCCTCACTGTGAGGGTATTTGAGGTGGGCCTTCCCGAGGTAAGCAGGTCCTGAGGGTGGAGCCCTCATGCATGGGATGAGCTCTTAGAAGAGGCCAGAGAGCTGTCTCTCTTTTGGCCATGAATGTACAATGAGAATTTAGCAGTCTGCAAAGCAGAAGAGAGCTCTCAGCAGCACCTGATCATGCTGGCACCCTGAGCTCAGACTTCCTCTCTTCAGAACTGGGAGAAATGCATTTCTGTTGACTACAAATCCCTCAAATCCACGGCATTTTGTTATAGCAGCTCCAGATAATTAAGGCAGGTCTGTTCTTCTTGGCCACTGATCACGCCAAGCTGCTTGTCAATATTTTGGATATCTCCCTGGGAGCGATCATGCCTGGACATGTGCACAGCACTGGTGTGAGAGTTCAGTGGGGCAAAGAAAGGGTGGGGGAGAGTGCTTTGGGAAACAGGAAGCTATAATCACACCTCTATGATAAGATACACCTTTCTGCCCAGTGTCCAATTGTCTTCTCTTTCTCACGGAGTAATTGGGCCCCAATTGGGCCTTAGATAGAGTTCGCTCTACTCTTGCTTGCAAGTCTGCATGAGGTTCACGCCTGGCCAGTGAGCATCTCCTCCTCTGGGCACAGTGACAGGTTGGGGGATGCACTAAACCAAAAAGGACCTCGACAGAGACCTGACCCCTGGGAGCACATGCTTTCTCATTGTGGCAGTGGCTTAGGGTTAGATGGGCCTTTGACCCACACTATGATCGCAATCTTGGTGGGATGAGTGGGAAAGAGCTCTTCTTCTTTCATTGGGAACTTCAAGGATGTGACTCATGACTGTTCCTTCATTTAGAGAAAGTCTGTCTGGGAAGAAAAGACTGGAGCCAAGTGGAATAAATAAATATGAGGCGACGATGAGAGAGCAGCTCTCATGTTCTGGCTCTTACAGTTCTTTAAAGTCAAGTAAAGCATAGGGAGTGACTTGTACAGTTTCATTTCAGTGACCAGTGAAGCCTTTTTAAATAACATTAAAAATGATCTTATATTTGGACAGGTTGTAAATGAGTGGACCCTGTCAATACACAAGAAAAGAGATTTCCAGGCAGAAAGAATAGACAGTGTGAAGGTCCTGAGGCAGGGGGCTTCTTGGTATATTTAAAGAGCAGCAAACATGACTGGAACCGGGTGAGGAAGCAGTCATTTATCCCAGATTTTCTCTTTGGGTGTCTCAGCTGTGGAGCTAACGCTCTGCCTGGACTAGACCTGATCCTGGGGCCTGAGCCACAATGTCACGAGCTCTGGTGTCTGTAGGTACCAGGGTTAGGAAGGACAGAGGCCAACACTGAGGCCTTTTCTGGTTCTGTAATTCTGTCTGTGAATCCTGGAGAGATAGGGCCTTCCTCCTAGCTTCTTCTAGGAACTCACAGAGGCTCTGCGGTAAATGACTGTTTGTACAAGCATCCAGAGAAGGAAGCACTTCTGTGTGACAAGAGTAGACAGAAAAGCTTCAATGGAAAGGATTTCTTTCATTCCAATCGCTGAGATGTGACATTCCATGAACACATGCCAATTTGTTCCCGGTGTGTTTGTTCCTTCATTATTTAACACGAATTTATCGAGTCTCTGATATCTGCCAAGGTATACAGAAAGGCACTGAATATACAAGGATGAATCAACCACGGTTTCTGTTTTCAAGGCTCCCAGTCTGGGTGGGTGTGCAGGAGGCAGCCATGAAAACAGATCATTAGAAACACGGCAGTTGCTAAAACCAAGATAGGAACACGGCACTATGGCAGGAACCCCAGAGAGGCAGACATGGGTTTCCCTCCAGAAGTCAGGTGGTCTGTGCAGGGGAGGTGATTTTTCAAGTGGACACTGAAGACCAAGGGGAATTTGACTTGTGGAGAGTAGCTGGGAAGGAATTGTGCTGAGACTCCACAGACATGAGGAAGGGTGGGATTAGGGGATGAACCTCTAAACCAGAGGGTTTTAGAGTTTGAAAGTAGAGAAGGTAGAGGAGGAGGCATTGAAGTCAACTCAGTCTGCCTTGAGTGTTTATAGACTTTGTTCTATTGATCTGGAGAATCACTGAAGTTTCAGAGGAGCTTATTTGATGTAGTATAATGTGCTATCTTATGAAATGATGTTGTTGAGGAGGATGATGATAATGATGGTCTGAAGAATAATCACTAGGTATTTGGATTAAGATAGTCACAAACTCAAATACCAAAGGGGTCAGGTGGAAAACATCCAACAAAGAGGTCAGCGGGTGATATGGTCCCTGTCCTGTCTCAAGGGGGAAGGTGCTAATCCAATGGATTGTGGCCCCCATCGGAAATCAGGTCCGGGGTTGCTAGATGCTTCTTTTTTCAAGAGCAGCAGGAAATCCAGATCCTTATGTAAAATCTCACCAATTTTTAGATGTTGGCACTAATTTCAATTCGATGAAATGTTATGTGGGCCAAATATAACACATCTGTCAGCCCAGCCTTTCTGTGGGCCACTGGCTTGCAACTTCTGGGTTGAGAAAAGAGTTTTCTTTTTCTGTAAAGAGAGAAAAGAATTTTGAATCCAAAGATTCATGCCTGGAATGAACTTTTCTCATTCGTAATCAACTTTTAATCATGGCTTCAGACTCAGTTTAATTATTTTCTGTGAAGCTTCCTCCATCACCCTCATTGCTCCAAATGTTGAGACCCTTGGGTCCTCTCTAAATCTCCTCCAGTAGTTACTACATCTTTGTGCTCTACTGTGTATTTTATATGACCTGATACCTGCAACAAAAGAAAACTGACAAAGCTTTGAAGCAAGAGGAAAACCAGGGACAGTGAAGTACATAGACTCAATACTGTTGACTAATGGATGGAATCACGTCTTGTAGAAGTGGATGACCCCACACTACCAGTCCAGATCATAGCTGCTCTTTGAGGACTTAGCCTGTAAAGAAGACTGGTTCTGAAGGAAAGGTAAGATGTTGGAGAGCAGATTGGACTTTGGGGACTAGAGAAAGTGCTAGTTTCTGTAGGCCCTGCTCTTAAGCAGCGGTGGGTTCTGTTCTTGAGTCTGTGGTTGCATTGGTCTTTTAGTTACTTCTGGTCCTGAGACACTGAAGAATTTCCTGTAAAGAGACTTAGAATATGTGGGTAGAGTGAACATTTGCTGTTTTTGCTGTTCAACTTCCTTTCCTTATCTCTTGAGTTCTCTAGAAGCCCATCTTTCCCCCTCTTTTGCTTCATGTGCTTCTTGCTTGAGAATTGAGCACATGATTCAGACGTGATTTATCCTGGCTTCTCACTCCCTGGCCTCAGTGGTCTGTGAAGGGAAGTCGCAGAACCCTGTTTGGGGCAGTAACAATATGATTTAAGACTTCCCTTGAATTGTTGAGAGAGAATTACCTCTTTCCTACAGGATTTGAACATGGGTAGGTATAGGCTAGACTATTGTTAGTCACCAGAAGCACCTAACAAGAAGGCCAATGAGGAGAGGAGATGAGTTGAGAGATCTGGCGTAGATCATGTGAGCCTCTAAATCAAACTGTACCTAAAACTAGTGAACACTAGACATTTTCCTTAGTGTGATCAGTAAACCCTTTTCTTCCTTAAATCAGTCTGTGTTAGATTTTCTTTTGGCTGCAACCCAAAGGGGTCCTTTCACCTCAAGGAAAGGCATGAAGAATGCTCCTCCCATGTATACGGTCTTCCATTGTTTCATTTGATTCTTTCTGCTCTCCGGAGAAAGGGTAAAGCAGGAACTACTATTCCCAGATCACGGAGAAAGCAATCCAGGCTTAACAGGGCTAGGACCCCAGTCAGATGAGCAGGAATGCCAGGATGAAAATCCTGCTCCTGGTGTGCTTTGGTGGAGTAGTGGTTAGGTCCACTGCCTCTGAAGGAATGCAGCTCATGCACTCCCTGGTTCTTGTCCCAGGTCCCGGGTGTGTGTGTGTGTGTGTGTGTGTATGTGTGTGTGTGTAACTACCAGTGTGAACAACTAAATAAAGATAAAATGAAGCGTTTCTTTCTCCTCTCTCTGCCTGCCTATTTGCCTTCCTTTTTGCCTGCATCTTTCCTTAGCGGGGATATATATTGCTCTTCCCCTTCTCCCTTAAAAATAAAAAATAAAATCCTGTTCTTTGAAGTCAGGCTCCAAAGCTTCTGCACACCAATAATGCTGAACTAAATTAAACTCCATAATGTGGACTAAATGACACTAAAGAACCCCAGGAAAGAGGCTCAGCATTGTAATTCATGCTGGGTAATTACAAAATAACTTGCTTCTCATTATTTTCCTACTTCCATGCCCCACAGAAAGGCTGGCGACACATGTCAGGTTGGGACAAGTCAGGTAATTATTTGGGTATCTGGCCGAAGCTGATCTTGTACTATCTGCCTGCGTTTAACTTCTGCTTGATCACCCACGCACTGGAGGCTTCCATTGCCCCCACAAGTCAAGCTATCTGGTACAGAAATCGTTGAGAGCCTCTCTCGTGCCAGACCCGCTTTCTGGAATGGTCTCTGCAATCCTGCGCACATAGTTCCAGCAGCCCCACGGTCTTTGGAGCAGCATCACCCATCCAGAGTGCTCAGGAAAAGCAGGCTTTTGACTCCCTCACTTTCAATTCTGCCCATCGTAGTTCATCACATTTCAGTGCCTGTTTTTTTAAAGACTTTAAAATTTTCTTTGCATAAAAGAATGTCCAACAGGGCGTGGGTTTCACTTCTCTATCCCTGTCACCTCATTCAGTGCCTGGCATGCGGGGTCGGGGTAGACTAGTGGTGAGTGACATGGCCAAGGGTACCCAAGAGAAGGTAGCCTGTGAGCGTGGGGAAGCTGGGGCAGGGAGGGTCTGGGGTGGAGGTTCTGGCTGGCCGGTTAGCAGCTGTGAGGTTGGGTGGGAGGTGAATCCCAAGGAAGGACAAACCTTCTGTAAGGAACACCATATTAGAGGGAGGAGACAAACACCAATGCTAGCACCCAAACCCGGGGGCATGGGCCAGGCTCCGCATGTCAGGGAAGGGGCCAGGGTGGGTAGAAACTGTCCTAGGAGTCAGGGCAGGAAGAAGAGGGGCAGACACCAGCATTGCAGACCTCTTCCCAGGGTTGCAGCATCTGATTTACACCTGACTTACTTTTCCAATTATTTTTACCCTGATTGTAGCATTTGGCAGGTTTCCAAGTGACAGTGTGATTTTGTTTGCTGCCTGCAATTCCCACCTCTCCGGGGCAGCAGGCTTGAGTCTTTTGACCTTGCTGGAGAAGGTGACACCTCTCAATTTAGCTCTGTTTGCAAATGTCAGCTGAGATGCTGCATGCTCTCTCTGCTGGGTCTTTAAGAACATTTACAGAAGCGCGTGCACATTCACACACATACACACACACACACAACTCTACCACCACTTTGCAGCTCACCTATTGGGGTCTCTATCAGCCTTTGATGCTGTTGTGATAAAGGGAGAAAGGAAAGGATCCAAGGGCAGGAGGGGATCATCAGTCAAAGGAACTAATAGCGTGGAAAGAGACAAAGCTGAGCCTGTCATTTTCCCTGGGGGTGGGCTCCAGAATTCTAGAAGCTGAGTTATCACATTCTGCACAGACACACACCTGGGTCCCTTGCTTCCTTCTGAAGGGACACTCTTTCTGCAGCCAGCTTCATGTTCGTGAGAGTAGAGATTTCAATAGCTGCTAGTTTGGAGTGCTTGCAATGGACTCAGGACGGTGTTAGGCTTTTTATACATATTCGTCGTATCGAATCTTCCTGGAACCCTCACAGGTTGTTATGCTGGGCTCCACTGTGCAGATGGGAATGCCAAAGCTCAGAGAAATGGGAGAGACCCCTGCAGGGCACACAGCTGATACAGCATGGAGGTGGGAATCCACGGCAGGTCCTGGCTTCTCCCACGACCCCACTCTGCTGGTGGAAGCACTGAGACCCACTGGGTACCTGTCAGTGCCCGCCTCTGCAACTGGCTCACTGGGGCCTAGCCTGTGCCTGAATCGTGGACAGAGTTGTCCATTAGAAAGGAGGGCCATCCTCTCTAAGGAAGACACACAGAAAACCTATCGACCTCTGGAGATACGCTCTACTCATCATCAGAGAAATTCAAATAAAAACTACAGTGAGCTATCACCTCATACCAGGGAAAATGGTCTGTATCAAAAACGGTTAGAAACCACAAGTGTGGGAAGGGGGTTGGAGAAAAAGGAGTCCTCTTATCCTGTTGGTGGGAATGTAAATTGCTGCAACCTCTCTGGAAAACAGGATGGAGAGTCCTCAAACAAATAAAAGTGGCTCTACTGTTGGATCTAACTATCCTACTCCTAGGCATATACCCAGAGAATACAAAAATGCTAGTCAGAAAAAAACATCTGCACCCCTGTGTTCATAGCAGCACAGTTCACAATGGCCAAGACATGGAACCAAGCTAAATGCCCATCCACAGATGATGGGTACAGAAGCTGCAGTCTAGATTCTCCATGGAATTCTATGCATCTGGAAAAGAAAGATGAAATTGTGCCCTTTACAACAACCTGGATGGAACTGGAGGAGTCATGTTCAGTGAAATAAACCAGAAAGAAAAACAGAGAAGTACAGGATGATCTCACGCATGTGTGGAGTATAGTGAACAGATAAACCCCAGCAAGTTTCACAGGACACAAGCCTGGCTCTCAGGGAGGTGGGGCCGGGAGCGGATAAGGGAGGAGGGAAGCAGGCGGTGGGAAAGGACACAAACACTCAGGTGGTGACTGAGGCGGCACGTCAATATCCTAAAATGCACATCGCAATGAAAACAAAAATGAGTAATAAAATCATATATCTATTACATTATATATATGCATATATATGCCACTCATATCAATGTGGCCCAGTGGGTAGGTTCTTCCCATTATGGTCTCTCTCCTACTTCCTCCTAACTCATTCAGGGCTCTCGCTTCTGGCACTTCCACGGAACAATTTAGCTTCTCAAAGGCGGAAAAAAGATTCTTTCCCTCCTGATATTAAAACTAAATCCCAAGTGGAAAAACCAAACAAAACTAAACCATAACCCAAACCAAAAAGCCCAACTGTATTTCATCCAGGACTTAGCAGGATTCTTGGCTGTCTCCCAGGGAGAGCTGTGTTTTCTGTTTTATCGGCAATTAGGCAGGGGGTGGGGATCACCTCCCAGCCTGTGGAGAGCTGCCTGCGCCCACCTGCAGGGCCGCCAGCCCCTCAGTCCAGTGGCAGCTGTGCAGGAGTGTGAGGGGCGGTCAGTGGAGCCACAGCTCCCGCAGGGAGGAGCTGCAGGGACCCACTACACGCCAGCTCTGGAAGGGCATCTCAGCGGAGCAGAGCCAGTGGGCTCCCACTTGCCCCACTTGGCTGGTCTGACATCGCAGTGAGGCTGGGCCATCATGGGGAGGTGGGAGGGGGTGTTTCCAGTCACTTCCTCCATCCCCAGCAACACCTCCCCTCTGCTTCTCTTTCTGTCAGCATGAGGACAAGAGGGGTTCAGATGTAGTTTGCAAACAGCACTTGGCTGGTTTCTACCTCTTGTGTGATCCCTTGTCACTGGCTCTGCTATGCGGGGTTGCATGGGGGTCTCTAAGTCGAGTCAAGACAATGCCGGCACCTCTGTTTTCTGGGCAGGATGCTCTGCCTGCCCTGTTGTTTCTTTAAATCACTGGACTTCCCAGCACCTGCACCATCACCTCCTGCTCCTGGGTCCCCCCACAGAATCCTAGTTTCTCCCAGTCTCCTGCTCTGCTGCATCCCCCACCCCCACTAGGAACAGTCTTCAGATCATGTGGGGTCCCCCTTACCCAAGGACCTAGTACTCTCTGCTGCAGCTCCCTTAGCTTCCTTCCCCAGGCCTTTGTGAAGGTCCTCTGACGACCAATTGCATTTCCCCTCATTGGGGACGAGTCTCTTCTTGGAGGGCATTTCATCCTGGTTCACATCCAGTCAACGTTTCTGTGGCAGCCTGTCCTTTCTATTTTATAGTCCTTCTCAGACCTGCAAATACAGGCTCAACTCCCTTTTCCTAACCTCTGGCCACCACAGCAGTGACTGTGAAAATGAGTATTTACAGAGACTCACAGGTCTCAGGCTCTGTGGTCAGTGCCCTGTTGATGCCGCCTGTTGAATTCAATTCTCACAGCAACTCAGTGAAGGAGGTGCCATTATTGTCTTGATTTTCTGGATGAGACCTGGGCACTCAGTTTGGGGAGTAACTTGCTTTTGGTCTCAGTAAATGGTGAACAGGCACATGGCAGGAATTCAGGGTGTCTGCTGAGGGGCTGATGAATAGGCGGTCAGCTGCTGGGTGGGCTGGGCGGTGCAGAGGCCAGGAGAGTGGCTGCAGAAGATAGATTCAGGCAAGTGCACGGAAGAACTTTCTGGCATCAAGCACTCTTGGGAGGCCCTTTATGTGTTCAGGTGAGGCTAACAGAAGCCCCAGTAGGACTGTGAAGCCCGGGTGTGGGACAGGCAAGATGACTTCTTTTTTTAAGGATAAGTGCAGCCAAGAATGAAGGCGAATAGGCAGGTAGGAAGAGAGAAGAAGCAGCATTTTTAAATTTTATTTTTATTTAGTTCTTCACACTGGTTGCTGCCCCACCCGCCACGTTAGGACATGAACCCGGGTCCTTGGGAAGGTCCTTCGGAGGTGATAGACCTAACTGTGCCCCCACCAGGCACATCAAGATGACTTTTAAGACGCTTTGCAACTCTGAGAAACTGAGGTGGTTGTATAATTCTTAAAGAAACTGATAAAATCCTTTGCAAATATGATTCGCTTCCAGACTCAGCGCTCTGCTTTCGTGAACAGGAGCTGACGGATGTTCCTGCTGGGGCAATAAATGCCAGTGTTGGTAAGACCTTGCATCCTTTGGGCATGGGCATCAGTGTTATGCCGTCTAAGAATGATGGTAACACCAGCTGGTTTTTGTGGCACGCTTACTACGCATCAGGCAAGAGTATAAATCTTCCGCATGTTCTCATACAGTCATATGCGCTTATGAGTAGTGTATTAGTCAGGCAATGCTGCAATAACAGATTAATCCTGAGTCCTTAGTGGCTTCACATAATAAAAGTGAATCACTTTCTGAAAGGCTGAAAGAAGTTGGGACAGGTTTTGCCATCGTGTGGCCTCCACAGATGCTGTGGTAAGGAAAGAGACGATGGAACGAGGGGATGGCTTTGTTACATGAAACCCAAGTCCATGACACCAAGAGCCTAAAAAGGCTTTCTGCTGAATGTGCCTCCTGGAACAGTTTGCTGAAAAAGCAGATGTGCAGCATTTTGAACCATGTTTGTCACCAAGTACATGCTCATCAAATGTGGAGGTGGACAGCAATGATGTTTAAGACTGGAGGCCCACACTGAGCACAAAAATGGGAACGGACAGGGAGGTGGTGTCTCACACCAGCTAGGCTCTCCTTAGTTGGAGTCACTCATGCCCCTGTCAGGAGACTCAGCCTAGTCTAAGTTCCCGAGGTGATACTGACCACAGCAGGCATATCGACAGCTCAGTCTACCATCTATCAGGGGGCTGGTATCCTGTAACACTCTACCAGCACATGCTGTCCACGCATCCACCTTGTCCTCATAGTGACTCTGTCTCTGATATAATATATTCGCCTGTCTCTCTCTCTCTCATCACCATCATCATGTATCTTATCTATTCTGTAACTATCTGTATCTAATCTTCCTCTCTCATCTACACCTATCTATGTACCTGTCATCTATATTATATATTTGCATGGTATGTATGTATGTCTATCATCAATATACATCTATCAATTACTGTCTACTTCACACCATCATCATCTCTCTCATCTACATCTATGTATTTATATGCTATATTTGCATATATATATATACAATCCCATTCATTCATCATCAATCCATCTATCATCCATCCATCATCCATTCATCCTTCATCCATCATCCATCCATCCATCATCCATCCATTCATCCAACCATTCATCCATCATCCGTCCATCCATTCATCCATCCATCCATCCATCATCCATCTATCATCCATTCATCCATCCACCCATGCTGGGGTTGGAACCTTTCCTGAACCTGTGACAACCAGTCCCCTACCTGGCTTGCAGTGCCTAGAGACCCTGATGCTGGGTCTGTGCAGTTTGGAGATGTGTCTGCTGCCTCCGTGAATACCAGTGACAGCTCAAAATACACCCCTGTTCATGCACTTCACATCACCTGACTGTCCTCAAGATGACAGGATGTCAGTATCCCGTCCCTTTGTCATCTCAGGTCATGTCTTCATTTCCTTCCCCACCTGTCTGGCTGGCTCATGTCTGAGTCTGTCTGAACAACAGAGGCTTTGAGAGATGGGAAAGGCACTGATCTTTACTCAGAGGCGGTTTTTGCAGAGGGGTTGCACACTTGATTCTAGAGTCGAATTACGTGTCAGTTTTCTTATCTGTAAAATGGGGATAATAATGTTACCTAACTCAGGGTTGTTGAGGAAGTGAGATGAGATAGTCCATATGAGGCAAATAGAACAGTAGCCAGCACATGGTAATAATACATTTTGCTAAAATAAAAATAATACTTACCATTATTATTCTAACCCAATTCTGTCTTTAATGCTTATGCTCTCCCAGCCATCACACATTACAAAACTATCCCTTGATGGAAAGCCAGTCTGAGCAGATTAGCTTTGATTTTTCTCTTGATTCTGCTAAATTCACAGGGGATATTGAAGAAGAGTATTTTTAGGAGGGATAACTGAGAAGCATAGCAGGTGGCCAGATAGCAGGTGGCCAGATGGTAATGACAGAGAACATGGTTCCTTCCGTCTGTAGGAACAACTGAGTGGCATTCAGGTGTGTAAGAAGATAAATTGCATTTCTGGAGCGATCATATTAGATTCAGGTGGATGAGGGTGCACTGAGGAACCTCACCAGAGTTTAAAGTCTGGTAAAACAATTACAACAAACCATCTACTTAGTTCTGTTCCCTAGGAAGTCCTCCCATGCCTTGGTTCTGACACCTGGGAAATGACCACTGTCCCCCACTTTTCAAGGCTCTTCTCCATAGGATGCTGATGAGGTCACACTTTGGTGAGAGTCTCTTGTGATTCATGCTCCTGACAATATCACCTCCTCAGTTGCTGAATCGTAGGTATTGCTAGAAAATCAAATTATGCTCTGGTGATAATATCTCTGTGGGAAAGGAAATTCCCCTGACTCTAGAGCATATCTCTGGAGTTCAGTTCTTCTGCTCTTGTTTTACTTTGACTTTCATTTCTTGAGAGGGTAAGGTGAATCTAGCTGGCATTTCGTCTTGGCCACTGACTCTCCATTGCTTTTTCTAAGATCATTTCCCAAGTCACTGGGGGACTCCTAATGTATTACCATTATACATGTGGGTTTTCATAGAAAATAATTCCCAGTGCTCACATTCTTTTCCTAGGGAAGCCCGGAGGGAACTCTTACTACTTTCTCCACTCTTACAAAAAGTCAAGGGTGGGCATATGTTTGACCCCAGCCGGATGGATGCTCTTTCCCTGGGATAATAAATATCTAATCTTTGGGGATCACAGGGATGAATAGAGAACCCATCATCGAAGATTGAGTTGGATAAGTAGCTCATGGACAAGTCTAGGTTGGGCTTCCTGCCACCTGGCCTCTTGGGGTAAGATCCCTCTTGGATTCACTTTCCACTTCGACTTTTTTTTGACCTCTTATGTATACTTAATTCTTTTATGGTCCAGAGAAGTACTTTATATATGTAAGATGGTAGAACGAAAGGCCAAAAAGAGGGATGGGCCTATAGGTACAGACCTCTCCTTTGAGTGTAACCAACCTGGCATCGAAGATTCCTAACGTTTTTGCCTTTGTTTGCCATGCTCCACAAAGACTAACATTTTATCATCTAGATGATATTCCTTAGAATATCTAGTCTCCAAAGAGGCCAAAATCTCACTCAGGCTGTGGGTCCTGAGTTGGGGACCAGGAAACAAAGTTGACCAACAGATGTAGCCGTGGTCTTTGAGGGTGGGGCTCTGAGCTGGGAAGTGCTGTGCTCTGGATGCCTGGCCCTGGTGCTCCCTTCCTAACTCTGTGAAGGCCACCCAGCTTCACGTTCCAAATGACATGGTGGTGTGTACCGGGGCACTTCTCCCTGAGACCAGGAAAGGCGTTGACTGCCATGTCAAATAACCCTGGGTAGGTAGCAAAATGGAAACTCATGTTTCAGCCATGTAACAACGTGAGCACCAGATGTCCAGGGCTGATATGATGGCCCTTGGGCCTTCGACACCTGGTACTTTCTATTTTGTTGACATATTTTGCCATCCTCAAAATGCTTTGCTTCATCTTGTGGCTAAGATGACCAAGTCAGCTCCCACTATCGTGGTCATGGTTCCTGTAATAGGACTGAAGAAGGGGGAAATCAGACTTCTCTCTTTTAAGGGTCTAACCATGCCTTCTGCAACTCTCACCGGAACCCCAAGCCAAGCATTTGGCAACAGCTCACTGCAAGGAAGACTGGAAAGGAGGGTTTCAGCTGAATGACCAGGTAAGACATCTGTTTAAAGAAGGGGGGATAAGGAGCAGTTTCTGCTCTAACATGTGTGTGAGGGCCTGTGATCTTGGCCTCTCCTTGGGACAAAATGTCCAGGACTGCCCTTCAATGCTTTTTGCACAGAGGGAGAGAGAACTCTTTGTTCAGGGGTTCACAGGAATCTTTGTCAAACATGTTTATGCCCCAGGCAGGCAGGCAGAGGAGGTGTTTTCCCACAAGGACTCTAGAGCGCTCCTACGGGCAATCACCTTTGTATCTCTCTCTCTCTCTCTCTCTCTCTCTCTCTCTCTCTCTCTCTCTCTCTCTCTCTCTCTCTCTCTTAATTCATATTTATTGAGGCAACTGCTTTATAAAATAAAATAAAGCTGTACATACAGGTTCCCCATTCCACAGATACTTGACAAAACTCCCTGCCCACCACCACACACCGGAAGCTCTCACCATTGTCTTCAGACACCCACTCCTTGCCCTGACCCCGTCCCTCCTGGTAACCTCAGTCCTGTTGTCCAGGTTCAAGGGTTGGTTTTGTTTAGTCTGTCCCTTTTCATTGTTTCTTTCTATTCCACATCTGGTGATATCGCCAAGTATTTGTCACTCTATTTCTGACATTTCATTTAACATAATCCCCTCTAGTTTCATCCATGTTGTCTCAAATGACAGGATTCCATCTTTTCTAATGACTGTGTAGTATTTGTGTGTGTGTATACTATATATATATATATACATAAAATCTTTATCCATTCATCTGATGATGAACACTTTTAGTCTTGAATTCTTAGTTATTATAAACAACCATCCACAGAGAACTAGAACTGAGGGACACTGATGCCCTATTCGGTAGTTGGTAGGACTGGAAACGTGGTCCTGTAGGAATGGGGTCAGATTTTTGCCATGACAATTCAAAAACTGCTTGCAAGAGGAGCCCCTCATAGCCCTTTAAACTGGTCTCTCCAAGCTAATGGTGCAGAGATGCAGAGAGAAAGGAAGAGACCATGTGGCTCTTGAGAGATTTCTCTCGTTCTTGCTTCCATCTGTTCCCAGACTCTCCTTTATGACCTGTTCTTGTGCCTGTGTGGGGTCAGTACAAATGATGAATTCAGAGAGTGCCAGGTTCAAATCACAGCTCTGCCCTGGATGCTATGTCGCCAAGTCAAGCCTGTTCCCACTTCTACAAATGGGGACTCTTCGAGCGCCTGCTTCATGGGGCTACATCAGCCAGGAAAGTTTCCCTCCCTCCCTCTCTCCTTCTATCCTTCTTCCTTCTATCCTTCCTTTTTTCACTGAAAGACTTAGGACAAAGGGTGAGGCATCTGAGATAACTGGCCATTTTCCTCCAATGCCCTTTGACTCCATTCTCTTGGAGGTAGGAACTCTGTCTGTGAATTAATTCATGAAGTTACTTTCCCAACTTGATTGGGTTCCTTCTAGAGCCTGTTGTCTACCTACCGGAGGAAGGTAGGTAGGAAGATGGAGGCATCAGAGGCTTGCCAGCTGCCCAGGGAGATGCTGTGTGCAGGGGCAGCATGGATATCTTGGCAGTAATTCGGGATCCAGCGCCCCCTCCTCTAGCACGCAGCACACCTACGGATGATGACGGATTGAATCTCCCCCTCTTCTTCCTCCTCCTCCATATGGAAGAGCTGGGTGCAGTGTGCTTGAAGAGTCTTCCAGAAGGCTGCCTAATGAATTCCTATTCCGTCTCACATGAAAAGTTGAGACCTTCTGACCTCAATATTCAAAGACACGCTACACATGCAAATCAGCCGCACTTGGTTCATAAAAATAGCTCAGCAGTGCTGCTCCCTCCTCCCGCTCTCAGCCCCACAGCTGAGCTCTGTTCCCGTCCCGGTTCCTCTCTTTCTTTTCCCTTCATTCCAGGCCCCCATCACCATCTCCTTCCTTCCTTCCATCCCCTTTCCCTCATTTGTTCTCTTTCCTTTTTCTTACCTCTCCAGATCCCTCCCAAACTTTGGCTTTCCCTGCTTGCCTGACCTGTGGGGAGGGGCAGACAGCCCAAGAGCAAGATTCATCACCTCCTAGACAGCTTAGACCTGCAGGCTGACATTATCTGGGGGGATTGCCAATTCCCGGGGATCCCTGGTGCCTGTGTAGAGGTGTAGGAGCAGCAGGAGGTCTCAGGTGTGGCGGCCATGCTGTGGGCTCTGACTTCACATGGCCAGGGGTTCAAGTCCCTGCTCTGCCTTCGGTGCTATGACCTTGGGCAAGTTCCCCAGCTCCCTGGATCTCCATCCCTTCATCTGTAGAAAGTTGGCAGTGATGGAATCTGCCTTATAAGGCTGCTAGACGAGTACTTGAATCAATCCCGGCACTTAGTTCAGAGAAATCAGCCCATACGTTACCAGCCATTACTATCTTCTCAGAACCCTGAAGACTGCAGTGTGGTCCTAAGTCTGGAGCATGACTGGGCCAGCGGGTGTGGGTTTGGGAAAGGCTCCATGATGGGGCACCACAGTGATAGCATCTAAGTGCGAGTTCTTTGGGGACAGAGAGCCCCGCCTTTGCGTCCTGGCTCTGTCTTTTCATAGCTGTGTGACCTAGGACCTGTCAAAGGACAGTTCTAAGCCTTAGAGCTGTCACCTGTAAACAGCGGGGGCAGATGCATTGGCTCTGTGGCGCAGGCTGGTGACTTCCCTGAGACAGTGAACACACAGAGCCCGGGAGACACTATTTTTAGGAATTTAACAATATAGGGTTTGATTCAGTATACTTTCTACAAAGGATGAATCACCTAAACCAGGATTTCTCGGTCTCTTTTCATTGTTCTTCCAGCAATAGTTTGAGATTTTCTCTCTGATTGCCTCTTTCCATGTATTTTATTACCACACATATGAAGCACATCTCTTTGTGCACATCTTTGTGGCTTTAGACATAAAATAAAAGGGACCTTTTTTAAAAATCCAAGTACCGGGTGCTTGCCTTCCGGGAGGAGATATTCCCTCACTGAGAATGGATGGTAGTTTTCAAATGGGGACCATTTTTACCTCCAGGGAACATTTGACAATATCTGGAGACTTTTTTCCTTGTTGCCTTGCGGGAGGTGGTGTGATTATAATGGCATTTAGTGGGTTGAGGGTGGGGATGCCAGTAAACATCCTACAATGCACAGGACAGCCCCTCACAGCACAGAATGTCAACAATATGGGGTTGAGAAAACTTGCTGTAGGATGTTCCTTCCTTACCCAATGTTGTCCCATGACCAGCATGAGAGATAAAGCAGGATGTGTGTGCATGTGTGTGAATGTGTGTATGTATATGCACGAGTGTATGAGTGTATATGTGAGTGTGTATGTGTGTGTATGTGAGCATGTGTGTGTGTGAGCATGTGTGTGTGTAAGGGCAGCTTTTCAAGGTGCTGAACAAAGCTGGACATGAAAGAGATCGTGTGTCGTAAGTGGGAGGCTTAATTATCTTTGCTGTTTCTATTTCTCATCTACCTTCACTCTTTCTTTGAAAAAGTTTTAAAGGAAAGGTGCAGGTAGGAATGTAGGCAAGTAGGCAGGCAGGAAGCGAGTGGAGGAAGAAGCACTTGATTTATTTCCATTTTCAGTTGTTCACACTGGTTGTCTCTCACCATCACCCGACCCAGGACTCGAAAGGCCTGGGACTTTTGGAAGCAATTGACCCACCCACTGCTCCACCAGCGCATGCCACCTGCCTTCACTTTTTAAAAAGACTCTCGCAGGACCTTGCGATAGTAAACTGGCAGTGGGGTGGCTGTGGAGACCTTTGCTAACACGCCATTTACAACACTGTGTCCATTTCAGAGTGGACTCACACCTGGTGTGCTGTGTCCATCACACCACGCCCACCCTGGGCTCTCGTGCTGTCTCCACCTCATCTGTACTCCCTTCAACCCAGCTCCTTCTCCCCACTCAGGGAGCAAAGTGCAGACTTCAGACTCTAAGAGGATTTTCGTTGATTTGGTTCATTTGCTTTGTTTCTTTCTACGCTACATATTGAGTGAAACCATCTGGTCTTCTTCTTTCTCTTTTGGACTTATTTTTTAATATAACCTAGAATTTCCTGTCCCCACAGTGTTACTTCAGGAGATACAATATAGACCTTCGTTTTCCCAACAGAATTCCAACTCAACCTACTTAATATTACCTGAAATTGTGTTTTGCCACCTTGAGAGTCTTTTCTTGATGGAGACCATGACTGAGTTTGGGGCAAGATCAATTCTTATACAATAACGGTGGTCCCTCACTTTCACTGCCCACTAAGCTGCTGTGTGAGGGATTCTATTAAGTAATTTCCAAGGATTAAGTCGTGATATGATCACCACAATCCTAGAAGGCAGGCACTCACTTCACTCCCATTTTACGAGGAGGACATTAGAGTACGGAAGTTGCTTGTCCACTTGCACAACTAAGACAAAAAGAGTCAGGATGCAAATTTAGGAAGTTAGTCTCCAGAGCCCATACATTTGACATTGAATCCCAGCTCCTCTCCATTCTAAGGTGGGCAATTCCACAGTCACAGTATCAGAAGAGGCGTTGCTACTGGAGTCCAGAGATGGAGAGAGGACTCCCAGCAGGTGAGACCAGGGACAACTTCCTGGAGGAGGTGGCACTGTCCTGACCTGAAAGACTGCATAGGATTTGGCACATGGGGAGAGGCCCAGGGCACAGCCTCCCAGGCAAACTGTACTGCTTGTACAAAGCCATAGAATAGGGAAGTGTCAGGAAAGATCTACCTTAGGCATCATGTCAGCACAGGGGATCCAGCATTGCCCATACACTTTGTCCCAGTTTGAGAGACCAAATCCAACAAATGCCAGAAAGGGACTGAAGGATAATTTTCCATGGGCATTTGTTGTGCTGATAGTCAGAGGCCCTTGTGACGGGGCTTCTCAACCAGGATTTCTCAGGCACTCGGACATTTGGGATCAGGTGCATTTCACGGTACACGGTTACCTTGCGCGCTCTGGGTTTGACTGTATCCTTGTCTTCTAACCACCTCTCCTCTGGAAGGGAGACAACTGAAAACAGTGTCAAATGTTCCCTGGGAGGCAAATCACCCCGGTTAACAGCCACTATCTTAAGTGGAGGTGGTGGTGGTGGGGGCATGGACTCGGAGGCGGAGAGTTCTCACACCAGCAAATTAGTGTGATTCTGGGCAAGGTATTTCTTCTCTCTGGGCCTTGGGTTCCTGGTCCAAAAAGAAAGGCAGCTGATGGAAGTCAGTGGTCCTGCAAGAGTCTTTCTCTCTAGCAACCCGAGTCTGGCCCCAGAAGTGTGACCGGTAGCTAACAGCCTGTTGCTGCTTCATTATGCAGTGACACCCACACCCTCTGAGAGTCTGCTGTGCCTTCCAGGTGAGCTGGCAGCAGCCCGACACTGTCTCCAGGGCAGGCATATCAAGGGCATCTGGTGTTGCTTCTCTACAGCAACACTTGGGTGACACCCTAATTATAGTCAGGAAGAGTAGGGCTCAGGAGGTGTGGGACAAGGTGTGCTTGGGTGTGAGAAGATGATTAACACCAGAACACTGGCCAAGGCGGGTGACTGAAGTCATTCTCTGAAGCCCTCATGGAATAATTTGGACCCTCCCCTTTCTCGAGAGGAAACTCAGTCCGTGCCTTTACCATCTGTCCGGGGAACGAAACAGATGTTCCAGGAGGGAGACCATTGAGGCTTCATTTGACTTTGAAATTTGGAATCAAATCTGACAATTGCAGGGTGGGAGAGTCCTTCCCTCTGTGCGGGGACAAGGGGTATCCCCGGAAGGCCACTGGGCAGGCTTTATGACTTGGGGACATCTGTCCGCCTCTCTAGGTCTCAGCTACACTCTCTTGTAGAATCTCAACAATGACGTGACGTGGCTCGCAGCTAGGAGATGCACAGGAGCCAAACAGCTGTGGGACCAACAGGGAGCTCTGCATGACATGCCTGCGTTTGTCATGCACCGTGCATGCCCCCAGACTCCTTGGAGGGAGGGAATCTTAAGCCCTGATTAATGGACGTGGCTTAGGGAGGTGGAAGTCATTTGTCCCCATCTCTCACAGTGAGGACAAAGGAAGACTGTTCACTCTCCAGAGGCAGGATTCTAACCCAGACCACCTCCAAGTCCATGTTATGGCTTGCGTGTGAAGTCAGGGCTGTACTCCCAGGAACACCCTGCCCCTCCCTCAGCTGTCCATCAGAGCCAGGAATGCAAGTCCCTGAGCCTTTACTGTTTACTGAAGGACTCTATCAAGAAGACAACACTCCCTGTCCCCCCAAAAAACAAAAAAAACAAAAAAAATACTGTGTGTGTGTGTGGGTGAGAGGGATGAGCAGATAAGGAGGCAGATGGAGAGAGACATCGGATAAGGGGCTGGAGAATCAAAACGAAGCAGATATGGGTGGGCTGGGAAGTGAAGGCAAGATAAGGGACAGTGGGGGGGATGAAAGGGAGAAGCCAGCCTTCTGGGAGCAGGGTGATTGAGGAGAGAAGGCAGATAAAGGGCAGGGTGAAGGTGACTCCTGGGTGAATAGGGGCCTGGGCATTAAAGGGAGAAGGAGAAGCAAGTGGGAAGAGCGGAGCCCAGGGAGACAAACATGCAGACACACTTAGCTGTGGGGTCTGTCCTGGATGGCCAGGCCTGCCAGTGGTGTCTGGCGTGATCTTACTCTCTTCCAAACAGGATCCATGGCTTGTTGCAGGTCATGACTGTCTCAGTCAGGGGGACAGAGATCACAGTGGAGGAGGTGGGCCCACAGGCAACACTGGACAAATGCCCTCCTGCCTCCTCTGCTAAAATAAAGAGTCACTCTCTCCCTCCCACCTTTCTTCTTTCCCTCCTTCCTTCGCACTTCATTCACATTGTTCCAAGTTTGGAAATACAGTAAAGGATACTACACACTTTCAAAGGCAAAGAGTGAATATTAGCTGTCAGACAGAGAGGTAAGGTGCTTTGAGAGCTCTGTGACTTCAGGAAGAAAATAGATCTTGTGCAATCACGGGAAGGGGTTCCATAGAATTGGGTGGTAACATGGCTCTGAGACCAGATGGGATGGGCTTCAGGAGAGAGCATTGAGCTGATCAGAGGATCTGGGTTCCACTTCGTATTTTCCTACTACCAGGTGCACATTGTGACCTTGGGTAAACCTGTTCCCCTCACTGGATGGTCAACTGTCATTATTTGTGAGCAGGGAGAGAGTTTCAGAGATTTATAAGGGTTGGTCAGAGACATGTCCATGGTCCTGAAGTTCCATGGCTATTAGAATAGGGCCCTCAGATTCCCTTTTCACCCCTACTTTTACCTTGTAAGGCAGCACCCAGGTGGGTGAGTTCAGATTTTGACTCCAATACCTGATTGATTTGTATGCAACTTTGAGCAAGGGGCTTGACTTCACAGAATATTTAATTTCCTCAATTGTCAAACAGAATTGCTCATAGTATTTACTTTATGGGGCTCTTATAGGGAAGGAAATGAGATAATTATATGAAGGATTTAATTCAGTTCTGGATACATAATAAGCTATTACTGCTGATACCAAGGGATCCCCAAGTCTTTGCTTTGAGGCTAGAGTGTTCTGTTGAGTGTGGGTCAAAATATTCACCTATTGATTCATCATTTCTACCTGCAAACCGACACATTCAATTAAACGTGATCAAAATCAAGCTCATTATCCCCTTCACTCTCCTTTTTCTTCCCCATCCTGTTTCTCCTCCAGAGTCCCTTATCTTGGTCATGGCACCGAGATTCTCTTAGACACTCAGGCTCAGTCTCAGTTATCTTGGACTTCTTTCCCCTACATCTAATCAGTTGTCAACCCTATCTCTCTGTCTTCATAGTGTCTCATCCTTCTTGTCATTTTCGTTCTGAATGTTTTCCTTCAGGGTTTCCTTACTCCTCATTTAGACTCTAGGATAATCTCAGCACAGGCGTCCTGCTTTGTTTTTCCTCCTGGTCCCCATCGCTCCCATCCATCACCGACACTTTCAAACAAGGGTGCAGAATGACCTTAATGCATCTCTCTAAGAATGTCACTTTTTTGCTTCAAAGTCTCCCGCATCGTTCCAGTCACTCTAGGCTAGAAGATAAAGCCCATCATCCTAGCAGTTTAAGTTCTTTTGTGATTTGATTGTAGCCCATTTTCTAGAGTCTTCTGTTACCCTCTTCAAATACATACTACACCTCACTAACACTTGCTGGCATAATCTTCCTTAGCGTGGCTCACTTCTAAAGCAACTCAGCTTCAGTTTTTCCCCTCTGCCCGACATCGCTGTACCTCCCAAGGATGCTTGTTCCAGTGTGTCCATTCTTAGGTATAGAGGACAGGCTCTGCTCCAGCACTCTGGCATCCTGTCATGTGCCCCCTGAGGTCACACAAGCAATGTTTCACTGCAGTGACCCAAGTCTTGGTAGAGCACTTAGTAGGATAAGGGAGATAAGCAGCCTTTTAGGGAGCAGCATGTCCCTGTGCATGTCCCTGACATGCCAGGGATGTCCACGGCTCTTCCTGACCCACCCCTTGCTTCAGTTGAGCACAGGACTTTCTACCTCGATCCCCTCCTCCAGTTATGGTGGAGCCAAAGGCTTCCATCACTAGGAGAGGTACTGCTTGAGAAGCTTGCCATCTGGTCCCTCTAGTTTGGTGTTGTCTTGTGGAACTAGGGGTATGGGGAGCTGAAACTCTGCTGACTTTGTTTTTGTACAAATAAACAGAATATACCTGGGCTGTTGTCTCTTACTGTCCTAACCTCTGAGAATGTTGTAAACTGCAGCGGGGTTCCTATAACTCTGTTAACTGCTGTGCTGCTGCTTTGGGACTAACTAATGGTGGGTGAGCATGCTTGATGATGTCTCATCATCTTGATGATGTTTCTCATCTTGATGATGGTTGAATTGTATCCCCCCAGTCCCTTGTCCTGGTCCAGAACCTCAGAATGTGGCCTTATTTGAAAATAGAGTTTTTGATGATATAACCAAGTTAAAATGAGGCCAGATTAGGTTAGGTGATGAGAATGGTTCCTAATCCAATGATTGGAATCCAATGATTGGACACAAAGTTCCAAATATCATCACAGAGAAGAGATGAGAAGACCCCAGGAGAACATCCTGTGATGGGGGCAATGAATTACAAAAGGAATACCAATATTGTTGTCAATCAATAAGAGCTAGGAAGACAGGAAGATTGCCCTCTGGAGTCTTCAGAGACACTTGTGACCCTTTCAGGGGCCTTATGACACCTTGGTCAGGTTTCTAAACTCCAGAGCTATGAGATGATAAATGTCTCTAGTTTTATGTCACCCAGTTTGTGTTGCTCTTTGCAACAATGGCCCAAGGACACGAATACAATGTCACAAAGGTCTCTGAGCCTTGTTCTTTACTCTCCCATTTTCTCTGTCCTCCATATTGGATTATTTCTACTCACCTCTCTTCAAGTTCATTGAATCCTCTGCATCTAAAATCTGCTCTTGAGATTCTTTAGTGAAATTTTATTGTACTTTTCAATTCTAGAATTTTATTGGGTTCTTTAAAATAATTTCCACCAATTTATGAAGATCCTCTGTTTGCTGAGTCATTGCCATGATATCTTTCTTGAGTCTCTTAATACTATTTCCTTTAACTCTTGGAATAGACGTATTTTTTAAACGATTGTGCCTGCTAACTCCAACATACAGGCCCCTTTGGAGACCATTTCTAGTGACTGATTTTTTTCTTTCTTTGAGTGTGAGGCATGCTTTCCAATATTTTTATTTAAAATTGGATAATTTGGGTAATATAACAACTCAACTCCTATCTCTCCTGAAGGCTGTTAATGCTGCTGCTTATTTGCTTGAAAGTTTACATGTCTCCTTCATGATATCACTGTTCGATTTAAAAAAAATTTGATTTTGAAGCTTCACTTCCTGGGATATATGCTCTTGTTCATTCAGAGCTTACTGATCAGACAATGTCCAGTCACAGATTGTTCTCAATTAGTTTTCTATTATTGTCATAATACATGCTATAAATTTAGTAGCTAAAATAGCACAAATTTGTAATCGTCTATAGTATCACTGGGTTAGAATCACTGTGTCAGCAAGACTGCATTCTTTTCTGGAACTTCTATGGAAGAAGAATCCGTTCGCTTGTCTTTTCCAATTTCTGGAAACTATTTTTTTGAAACTAATTTTGCCCAATTTTTATCATTGTTCTTAGCCACAAGGCAAGGTGGAAATTCTCACCTCATTTTTAAATTTCACTAATTATTACGTAAGATGGAAAGTTCTTCAACAATATCTAGGTCCAGTGCCCAAGAGTGCCTTAAGTAAATATTTATTCAATGAATGAATCAATTGCAAAAAGGAAAAATATAGAATTTAAGTTGAACAGAAAAGTATCTCTTCCTTTTCCCACCCTAGTCCTTCTCTGATTTAAGCTCAGTTAGTATTTCTCATCTTTTCTTCCAGTTTTTCTTTGCATGTACAATGATACGTTTATGTATAATATTTTGTTGTTTTTTTCCTTCCTAAGTGAATAAGGTCATCCCATTATACTAGTCTGTAATTTAACCTTTACTTTAATTTCAAAACGTATCTATCTGGCCATTATTTCATACCAGCACATATAGACTTTTTCATTTGTTTTAAAAAAAAGCTGTAGTTTTCTATAGTATAGATAGACCATAATTTCATTAATCAATTCACGCTTGCTGTGCCCCTATATCTTAAGGTTTTCCTGGATTAAAAACCTAAAGCTCACCTGACAAGCAGGAGCATCCCTGATATACCTTAAACAGAATTTAACCTCCTTTTTTGGCACATGCATTGAGCAGTTACTGGCAAGGCTCATATTCAGAATATTCCATGGAAACATTAAGACAGTATTCTGCTCACATACACAAATGGCTACCATGTAAGTAAGATAGAAAGCTGCAAGTTGAAGAAATGAGAGAGAGTGGAGGTGCTGGTGGGGAGTGAGTGGGTGGGTGGAAGGAGAGAGGAGAGGAGAAGGGAGGGTAGGCTGGGGGAGAGGATGGGATGAGAAGGAAAACAAGCCATGATTTCTGGCTTGCAGGTGGTAGGTGTTCAGGGAGAGCTTCTTGGTGGTGGTGACATTTGGCTCAGATTAGAAGTGGAGAAGGTCTTTTGAGAGTCTGTTCCAGGTAGAGAGAACAGTGTGGACACAGGCACAGGCAAGGGACTGGATGGAAAGAGAAGGCATCCTGGCATCCTGTGTGAGTGAAAGCATGGATGTGAAAACTGGGAAAACAGGGCGGGGCCAACTGGGAATGGTATTAGGCACTAGTCCTAGGAAATGAGTAAGGACGGAGTACTTTCATATAATTTCTGCATGTCAAAGGTCTGCTGTAAGATTCAAAGTCTTGGATTCATACATTAGGGGTACTTCCTAGAGGAAAACCTCTTATAGGAAGAATACATTTCTATACATTTATTGCAGAAACTCCTCTTCTCCCATTTCTGTTATCTGTGTCTACAGGTCCCTGGTCCCCTGTCTAAAGGGTGGGCTGAGGCTGACCATGGGCCCACACTGCCTCCCTGTGACAGGTTTGTGCATAGCACTCACTTGAGTGCTTCCCGGCTGCTGGAGAGGAGGGAGTTGTCTTGTCCCATGATGCGTATCAGACCATTCACTCATTTTTCAGACTGGGAGTCTGGTTGCATTAACAATGATGTGAGGATGGCTCCTGTACCTTTCCTAGCACAGTATCATAATAAGGGGAGGGTGTAGGGTCTCTCTGCTCTCTGTCAGCCTCCTAGGTTGTAGGTAAAGTCTTGAGAGACTGTCGGCTCCCGCGGGCCTCCTGCCTCCACACTGTGGCAGCCCTGTTCCTTTCAGTGAAGGTAGCTTTCTGAACAATTTCTAACTACAGTGAGGATTTCTGAATTCATTTCTGGGTCCTTGGGGGAGGACTTAGTATGAGAAGATCGGGACAGCAAGGATAGGTTACACCATGCCCAGCACAGGGAAAGCCAATCTTCAAAGAGCCCTCACTGCCCGAAAGATACATTTCAACGGTTAGCTGGATTTCCAGGCCCATCGAGATCTGGCCTCACCATCATTTCTAGCCTCAGCTCATGATGCTTCCTCTCGACATGCCACACACTTTAGTCGGAAAGCATTCCAGTGCCTGCATGTGTTCCCCTGTCTGGAGTACTCTTTACTCAACTCTCATTCTGTCCTATATCGGCCTTCTAGAAAGAGCTTACATACTACTCCAAACCCAGATGAAATACGCTACCTCTGCAAAGCTTTCATGAACCTGACGTCAGTCACGCTGCTCCCAGGGTTCAGTGATTTTTACCTCCCTCATCTCAGTCTTCCATGTGGCTAAGAGCAGTGGCCTGGCCTGCGGTAGGCACTCCATGGATGTTTGAGGGGGAAATGCATAGACGGTCCCAGATCCATGAATTGGGCGGTCCCTGAACTGGTGGAAGGATAATGACTTGAAGAGACGGAAGGTTAGAGAGAAGGAAGCAGCAGAGGAGAACCATGTGAAGGGCACTTAAATCTTGAAGGTGGCCTCTGTCCTCCATCACCAAGGAAGAGAGAGACAGGTTTTTCCCTCCATTGTCATGCTGGGTGTTCCTTCCCAGCTCCCAGGTCTCCAGGTCAATTCCTCCCTGAACTCACACCCCTGTCTGTGCTAACTCTACCAACTCCCCACCGCAAACAGGAATTGACTTTGGGATCGAGAGCCTGAGTCATGTTAGTGTCCCTGACTACTTTCTCCCTGAGACTCAAAGACCAGATTCAAGTCCAAGATCCACATTTGTTCTCTCTTAATGTGGAGTCATAGCTGAACTACATGAGCTCCTGGAGCCTTAATTTCCTTGACTGTGAAGTCATCACGGTAAGTTTTGCTCTGTGACCCTTGAAAAATCATACCCCGTAATGGATATGAAAGTGCTTCTTGGAAATGCTGCAGATACGTATGCATAATATGGTCATTGATAAAAATGAGTCATGGGATAATGCGAGTCCCTGCATTTTCTCATGAAAGCTGAAGACAAAGTCAGAATCAAGAGATGGATGAACATCACATTAGCTAGCACATTGAATCAACCTGAAGAAGTGAAGTAAATCTTTAGGGCTTTTTATCCTCCCTTAGCGGAAACAGTGAACTAGACTCTGCATCCATAGATCTCAGGTACTTCCGGTCATCCTGGAGTGGTCATGCCTAATGAGTGAGAGTATGGGGTTTGTCATGGCCTTGTGACCTAGGTAGCCATGACAGGCGGGAACCAAGTAAAGTCCAAGGACGAGGGTTCAAGGCTTAGGGCAGTGGGGGAAAATCAAAAGAAAACAAGCAAATAAAAAAGAATACATCTTTCTCCTTTTCCTCTCTCCCTCTTCCTCTCCCTCCCTCTTTCCTTCCTTCCTTCCTTCCTTCCTTCCTTCCTTCCTTCCTTCCTTCCTTCCTTCTTCCTTCCTTCCTTCCCTCCTTCCTTCCTTCCTTCCATCCTTCCTTCCTACCTTCCATCCTTCCTTCCTTCCTTCCCTTCCTCCTTCCCTCCCTCCCTCCTTCCTTCCTTTCCTCTACTCCCCACTCCTTCCTTCCCTCCCTCCTTCTTTCCCTGCCTCCTTCCCTCCTTCCCTCCCTCCCTCCTTTCCTCTCCATGCTTCCTTCTCTTCTCTCTCCCTCCTTCCATCCTTCCTCTCTTAAACAAAAAAACAGAGTATGGAGTTTGACCTGAATTAAAATACTATTTCTGCCAACTGGGTAGAGTTACTTAAGCAATAGTTCCATCTCTCTATGTCTTTTTTAGTCAAATGGGACTGACTTTAATAAAGGTACTTATCTGTTGGGCTCGTTGAGACTAGATGCAGAGATCCCTGAAAATCACTCCCAGCAGTGCAGGCACACAGGAAATGTCAGCTTTGATCATCTCCTCTGCTGGCTTCCTGCTCACAGGGGCTGACAGTTTGGCTTTTGCTCTTATCTTGAATAAAGTAATGAGACTCAGTAATGACCAGGCAGAGAGCAAGGGAAAAACATCTCATGCAAGATTGACTGGTAACTGAGTTAGGAAGGTTGTAGCAACTCTCTAGTTCAATGTTCTCATTTAGCAATGGGGAAATGAGAGCCCGGGGAGGAAATATTCTTTCCCCCAAGATTACATAACAAATCCAGGTCAATTTATTGACTCTTTCTCAAGCCTATTATATGCCAAGCATTATCCACATGTCTTCGGAGAAGTGGATGAATAAGAAAGAGTTCTTGACTTTGCTCACTGTTTCCCAAAAGGTATCACAAGCAAAATGAGGTTCTCCTGGTCAAAATTTAACTCAGAAAATGCTGGATTAAATATGAATGAAATAATGAATAAAATGAAATATAATGGAACAGTTTTTCCCCTTGGGTTTTGCTTTTCTCCAAGGGGCTGTTTCCCATGCAGAGTGTGTAACAGAAGTCTTTCTCCCCTTTACAGCTAATCCCTCTTGTGGCATCTATACCTTGGCACCTTCTATGAAAAATGTGACTGTAGAAGGTCACATCATGCTGAGGGGGAATAAGTGTAAAGAGTTGATGAGAAGTTCATCATTGATAAGGCAGAGGTGAGTGGCAGGCTAACACTTGGGGACCTACCTTGAGGGCATAAGGCACTTTTCTGTAGAGCCTTGTGCCTTTATGTAGATGAGATCTTCCACAGAACACTTAAGAAAATATTAATCAATGCCTCTATGAGCCCACGCTTTGGGAAGCCTTGTGACCAAAGTGCTGAAGGAAGAAGAAAGCAGAGGCCACCAGATTGAGGGAATGATGGAGCAGGACATTTCCTATGTGCCCAGCTTCCTTTTAAGTGTGACTTTGCCTCACTAACATGTTCAATCTCCCATCAACCCTTTGAGTTAGGTGCTATCAATACTGCCCCCCTCCACTTTCCAGATAATGAAACAGGCCCAGGTGTTTCAATGACTTGTCCAAAGTCATCTAGAAATAAGTGGAAAAGTTGGAGTTTAAATCTAAGCAATGGGCACCAAACAGGGTTTGGAAACAGAGATTACCTGTAGGGGAAGCATTAGATGCCTCTAATGTGTTTTCCTTGTTTGCATCCATAGATCTAGGACTAGTTGTCCAGAAAGATGTACCCGTTTAGTTATTTGGTCTACCATGGAGCCACTAGTATTGGTCTAGAGAAGTTCTGCTTGGACTGGGTGGTCCTTCTTAATCCTGTCTGCCTTTCCCTTCTTCCCTCCCTCCCTCTCCCTTCCTCCTCCTTCCTTCCTTTCCTTCCCTCCTTCCTTTCTTCCCTTCCTCTTTCCCTCTCTGCAAAGATTTGCTTAGATACCACCTTCTCATGCTGACTGCCTTTTCTCTGCTCAGTATTTTGTTTATTCTTGCCTATAGCATTGTCCCCACTATATCTTGTTTCCAAGTTATTGGTACAGACCTCTGGATGCCCCCCAGACAAGGCATGGCTACTGGAAGATAGAAAGTCTTCTCCCTATTCTCAGATTTCCTACCCAAGGCTTTTCTTAGTCATTACTGTTAAATGAATAAATGAAAGAATTCAAAACTGTGCATAGAATTTAAATGTCTGCCCACACTCCTCTGCAAAATGGACATATTATTTGTGGAAGTCATTTATTGCTATTCACCAAAGAGTCCCATTTTTCCACCTTCTGAAACATGATCACATGACATGTCTTCACTTTCTCTGAAATTAGATGTGGCCATTAGTCTGCTTTGGGGAATGAAATGTGAGGGGTATTATGGGTATCATGTCTGTGGAAAAGATTTAAGAGCCAATACAGTTCATCATATTCTTTCTCTGTCATAATGGTGGCAATGTTTTATTTTTAACTTTTTTTTTTTTTTTTTTATGAGAGGAGGAAGAAGCATTTTATTTTATTTTTATTTAGCTGTTCATACTGGTTGTTTCCCACCCCCAGACCCAGCACTTGAACCAGGAGCATGTGGTCTTACTCCTTTGGAAGCAACTGAGTGGACTGCCATGCCACCAGGGTGCACCTAGTGTTTTAGAGGGTGGTCACTCCACCAGCTGGCATCTGAGAATAGCTTGGACCAGAGGTCTAGTTGAGTCACAGAGGACTTGTAGATAGAGGAGCAGTGAACCTTTGTGATTTTCAGCTATGGGGCTGTTTAATACTCTTTTCACAGTGTAATCTGGCTCATCCTGTCTTAAGGTACCATAGAAGATCCTCTTTTGAAAACAGATATCACACTTGCTAAACACAAAGAGCGCAGAGAGGAAATGTTGAGCAGAGAGGAAATGTTGAGCTTGAATAGGATGAAAGCTCAACTGGTCTCAGTTCAGAATTCAGACTTGAGAATGGCGGAGGGGCAGACATGAAACCTTGTGTGTTGAGAGCCCAGAGATGCTACTGGAGCTGGAAGAGCCATCTGTCTGTAAATGATGGCCAGGGTGGTGGTGAGGGGCAAAAATGTTACTAGAGGCAAATCCAAATCCTCCTGGCATTTCGATGGAGGTTTCTCTTTCCAGCAAGAAGACAAGATGGCCGTCAGGTCAGTATCAGGGGCTCACAGTACAGATGCACAGGACTTTGACCTACCAGGCTATGCATTAGATCCAAGGATTCTGGTTGGAGCACCTTGCATTCTTACAAGTTCAACATTAAAGTCTGCGTGGATTAAAAGAAAAAAAGTCAAGGTATAGAGACAGGGGCAAGGAAACCCAGGAGCGTTCCCAAGTCGAAGTGGCTGTGGCCAGCCAGATAAGAGCATGAAGCCATGGGTTCTGGCTCTCTTGGCAGCTGGCCACGCCCACTTTTCCTTTCTGGAAATGACCAGACAAAAGAATATCAAGTGAAAGCTTCCGAAGGAGGGGGAACCAAATGGTGGGCAGAGGGGACTGGGGAGGGGTCTGAGGTGGCAGGAGAAAGTTACATAAAGGCTTCAGAGCCACTCTGGGGCAAGATTGTTTCTGCTCAGCAGATGAAAGAAGATGGGGAACAAACACAGGGAGAACAAAGGCAGGAGAGGAAAGCCAGGCCGGCAGGATCAGCAGATAAAGTCAGGGGGAGAAGACAAAGAGAGCTAAATTTAAATGGGAGAGAAAAAGATGGCTCAGTGGGCCAGGAGCAGCCTATAAATACCTTGAAGGCAACCAGCTCTGGAAAGAAAGGAAGGATTATTCACTGTCTCCCAGATGTAGGACAGAGACAGAAGGAAGCTGAGCTGGCGTCGGGCGACTGGACACAGGGAATAAAACCATGCTTGTGCTGGGCAGCCAGCTGGGACTCTGGCTCCTGGGTGGCTGCTGGGGGTGGGCTTTCCTCCAGGTTCCGGAAGGCTGCCAGCTGGGACCGCCTCAGAGACCACCAGCTCCTGGCTCAGTTGCATGTGCGCAGTCCAGGGAGGGGTCTTCTCGGAGTGAAGGAATATCCTTGGCTGTAGGTGCAGAGACCAACTTCCAAGTCACCTCCCATTTCTAGCTCCAGCCTTTTTTTCTTTGTAAAATGGGGATAATTGCTTTTTACCGAACAGTGCTGGTCTGAGGATGGAGTGAGTCAAAGACTTTAGTGATGGATAGGAGTTTGGTCTGTTTGATAAAGGCCTTGCCCCAGGCTACAGGGCAAAGCAGGTCAGGGACACTGTTAAGGGAGCAGTAGGAAGATCAACCTGCTCAGTTTCTTTACCTGTCTGCCTTGCTTACTTGTGTCCTTTCTTATGTCCTCCTTCCTTTTTTTTTTTTTTTTTTTTTTTTTTTTTAAAGTAAGGTGCAAACAGGAATGAAGGTGAGTAGGCAGGCAGGCAGGAATAATTTTATTTAGTTGTTCACCTGGGTTGTTCTCCCAGACCCAGGCCTCAAACCAGGTCCTTGGGTTGCATGTGGACTATGTCCAGTGACCTTATCCACTAGGTCACAAGCATGAAACCCTTCAAACATTCTTAGATGCACTAGCCACCAGGCAGTGTTCCTGTCTTTAAGGACTTGACTCAATAGAGAGATGGACATGAACCCAGATTTTTACCTTCTGGTATGATAATGCCACAGCAAAAGCAGGATCTTAGCAGCAGGTGACCAAGGAGGAGAGGTGTATTGCAGGCTGGAGGAATGGCAGGTATCAGCATGCAGAGTGGGGAACAGCATATGGCATATTAGGGCCCTGCAAGAGCTCTGTGCGTGTGGGGCATGGGCTGTGTCCACTGCAGAATGCTTTGAGAGGAGGCTAGAGAGGTTTAGAGCTAAGGGTGCCAAGATGAACTTGTCTTTTTTTAAAGGAAAGGTGCAGGCAGGAATATAGGCTGTCAGGCAGGCAGGCAGGGACAAAGAGGAGGAAGAAGCACTTTTTTTTTAACTTAGTTGTTCATCGTGGTTGTTCCCTCCACCCCTGGGACACAAACCCAGGTTCTTGAGATGTATGCAGTGCTCTTGGCTGAAGATGGCGACCAAACCAGGACTTGACCAGGGCAGGCCCAGATAATCTTTTCACTTTAGAAAGCTCTCTCTCTAGTCAGTGTTGGTGATGGACAAAAACCAGCAGTCTCAGCAGAACCTTGTCCCACTTCTGACACATATTCATCAAATGACACACATCTGAGAAACCCCAGTCACCAGACTTTATGGAAGCAGGGAAAGGGTTAATCTTGGGGCAGAACTGAGACTGATGAGCGAAAGTGCTAATTAGCTGAGGGCAGGTGTTCAGGAAATGGCTGAAATTGTATTTCCTGGCTTAGGTCAAAGATAACACACCACTCCCATCCCATGTTTCTCTTTGAAGGAAATAGCACCCTGGGGCCCAGTTTCCTTAACTGAGGAGCAGGGCAAGGGACTCCTCTTATCCATTTGCATTTCTACTTGATAAATGGAGGGTAGGAGCTTGGTAGAACAATACCACCAATGAAAGTCCTGGAGTAGATAATTTCAGGTTGGAAGAAGGCTTCAAAGGTCATGCGTAGCAGACATCTTTTGGAGAACACACCCAGATCTCATCCGTTAATCTAAGAAGAGTCCTTCAGTCCCAACCCAACCTAACCCAGGTAGACATGCTTTTATTACCTGTTCTTGCTTCTTCAGTCCCAGCTGGTTGGGCAAAGGGTGGATACTGAACTCAACTCAAGAGGGTCTCTGGAAAATCTGGGACTGGGTTATAGAGAGAATTGTTGAGCTCCCTGTGGCGATTTGCCTTCTCAGATGTGCAGAATTGAGATCTGAGAAGGCCGTGCTGGGGCCATGTGCTAATAAGACAGGGAAGGTCCACTTGTGAAAGACTCTATCCTGATATTTCCAGTTAACACTTCCACTATCTCATACCCTTCTATTAGGAAGTCTTCTTTAGCTATAGTCTCAATGTGTTTGTTGTATTTCAAGGCCAATGGCTTTTGTCCTATGATAAATCGCTTCTTCTTTATATTCTATCCTCTTTTCCTCACAGTAATTTATATACAGTATTGATACCTTTTTCTGTTGAACAGAGAAAAATTCCTTAAAAATTCTCAAAGCTGAGCTAATGAAGACAAAAGAGAAGAGAACCCTATACTTCGGGCTATTAAAATTTCAACATTTTGTTTGGAAAATGGTGCAATCTCTTAAAAAAAGGTGGTGAAAAATTAGCTAAGAATTTATCACTCTGGTTGGAGAACCCAAAATACAGCCCTAGATTTCTTGCTTATTCTCCCTTCCTAACAATTGGATAGCAATTTAGAATCTCAAGGAGGGTAAGAAATTCTGCAAAAATAGATATGTCAAGTTGAGGTTTTCTGAATGGTCAAGGATTTCTGCTCCCCATGCTTCCCCAGAGACTTTCTGGCTGATTAGAAAGTGTATGATTTTTCAAAGTTTCTGGTGAGAGAGTGGGTAGGAGCAAAGATCTCAGATCAGACAGATTTGACATAATGAATTCATCTCATGATGGTTTTGACCAAGTGACTTGACCTACGTACTTTCCTGAAGTGTGACAGAAGGTAGTCCCTACCTCATAGGATGGTGGAGTGTTGTGTTTGAGGTTATTCATAGCATAATTGCTTTTAGTAATCTTCGGAACACAGCTTCTAGGATGTCAACAGGGCTGGAAGGATTATAGACTGCCTCTAGTTGGATGCCTTCAGCTGTAACAATAGAAATTTCAGAATGACCTTAGTAAAAAGGAAACTTAATCTTCTTTCCCAGCAAGTCCTGAGGTGGGATATATTGCAGGATTGCTTGAGGTGGTCTCAGGGGTATCATCACCCATCCCTCCTCTTTGCCATGCGCAGGAAACTGACTTTACCTTTCAGACTGGTTTCCTGCTAGGTCCAAAATAGCTGCAGACATTTCAGGTGTTCCATTTAGACACAGACATTTCTAGAAGGGCAAGAGCCCGTATCTACTGTGTCTCCCCTTGAGCAGTCAGAAAATTCTTCTGAGAAGCCCCCAAGAGATGTCTCAAGGTTTCTGACCTGAATCTGGTCATATGTCTGTTCTTCAGCTTATCACTGGAAAAGGAATAACACTGAATGTGTTTGCTCATTCGCCCTTTACCTGAGAGCAGGAGAGGTAAGATCACCTTTCTGTCTGTCACATAAGAGAATGGTAGACTTTTCTGAAACATAAAATGGCTATGCTGGTGAGAGAGCAGGCGGGAATGGATAATGGATAGGCAATTAAGTGCTCGCTCTGTAGAGGTTATTCATCTGCATTAGCGTTCTAGGGCCAAGACAGCAAAATACAACAGACGAGGTGACTTACACAACACAAATTAATTTTCTCACAATTGTGGAGGCTCAAAGTCCAACGTGAGGGTGTCGGTTGGTTTGGTTGCTTCATAGGTCCCTCTCCTTGGCTTTAAGCTGATTGCTTTCTCGCTGCGCCCTCACAGGTTTGCCTTTCTGTCTGTTGTAGTGTGTGCCCTAATCTCTTCTTCTTTTGCAAGGACATTAGTGATATTGGATTAGGGGTCGCCCATAAAAACCTCATTGAATGATCTCTCTAAAGACCCTATATCCAAATACAGTCCCATTCTCAGGTACTGCTAAGTAGGACTTCACCATATGTATTTTGGAGAAACACATTCAGCCCCAAATACTATCTAACCCTCCTTTTCCTATGTTCTTCATGTTGTTTTGGGTCAACTGAAGCCTATTAAGAGAACTCTTCTCTGTCCCAAATAGCACCCATTTTCTAGACTTACAGACTTATACCACCTTCGTGTCATTTCCAAAGTGAGTTTTTAGCCCCTTGAGCTATGGTCCTAATCCTAAATAATGAAGCCCACGTTTGGCCAGACTCCAACAGAGAAGTCACAGCAAGCCTGTTTTCAGCTGCTGTCTGGGCAGGAGGCATGCAAAGGTTTTCCAAGGGGGAGGCTAGGCCAGTAAGGACAGGTTGGTTTACTTGTTCAGAATCTATTGCTTGGCTTGGAAGATGGTCGCCTAATTCCAGAGACTGCATTAGTTTCAGAAAAGCGCACCTGGCAGGAGAATGAATACTTCCTGCAGAGAAAGAACATGTACTTGGGATGGTTTACAGCCTCTGTCATTGGGAATCAGGACAGAAGCTAATTTTGTGCAAAGTGTGATGTTAGAAGGCCATGCAAAGTTAAAATTTCCCCCACCTTATCTCTGATATTTAGGACTTTGCAGAGTCTCTATTCTGCGAATGTGTTTTTTGAGTGTATTTACAAAGGCGAATAGAATGCTCTACAACATTTCTTAAGATAGCTGTAGAACCCTTTCCACGCATTGGGAAATGCTTATCTGGAGGAGTGCTCTCTAACTCTTCCCAGGACCTGTCAAGAATGAAAAGTCATGCAAAATTGTTGGAGCTCCTGGGTCAGTGGTGCAGGTTGCTCATCGCCGGAGATGACTAGAGGTGCTCACTGCCCAGGGTCAGATTGGCTACTCTGGTATCGCACAGTGGTTAGGAAACTGGTCCAGACTCCATACAAGTTCTGTTACCACAGGCCCATTCACAAGACAATCAGTCTACCAACTGGGTGACCTTGTGCAAACTGTGTGTGCTGGAGCCTTCTAGATTCTACATTACCAGCTACAGAAAGGCCTGTGGTTCCCTGCATGATGGCCCCAGATTTTCACTCTCTGGACTCTCCTATCCTTGCTCCATCCTCACCATGATTCTCATTTTGCTCTTTCAACTCTTCTTTATTTTTTTTTTTTAACATCTTTTAGCTCTGTTTCTTTCTGTTCATTCTTGCAGAGAGATAGGTACAGACACGTACACGCACACAAGTGAGTAAAGATGGTGCTGATGTACACGGGTTAAGTAGAGCTCATTAATGATGAGATTAGGCTCATCAGTTTGGGGTGTTAAGAAATTCCAGACCCCAGTTAGAATCACACACACACACACACACACACACACACACACACACACACACACACACACACCCCTTTTCAATGAAAGTGAAAAGGCAGCTGAATAGAGCTGTGAGTTGTAGAGAGATGCCAGGGTCCCAAGAGGCCAGCCCCTCCCAGCAGTGGAATGTCCCTGCTGACTCTGTCTGGCAAATGCCTCCTGCATCCCCCTCCCAACCAAGGCATGTCAGGTTAAGGCAGGCGGGGAGGGACATAAATCTCCAGCCTGAGCACATTTTAGGGGCTGAAGATCAGATACTGGGGATCTCAGAGTCTGCTGCTTACCTTACTCTGTTCTACACCTCACTTCTCTCTCTACTTCCCCTCTGGCCAGAATTTGCACTTCAGTTATGTTAAGGCTGGGACAATGGTATGCTTTTCTCCGTCATTTCTTTACTTTTCTGACAGGAACTTGAGTTCTGTCACCTGCTACGACAGAATAAACTGTGTCCTCCACTTTCCAGATTCATATGTTGAAGCCCTAACCCCCTTATGACTGTATTTGGAGATTGGGTCTTCAAGGAGCCAGTTAAGTTAAAGGAGATCAGAAAGACAGAGACCAAATCCAATGTGACTGGTATTCTTATCAGAAGAGAGACTCCAAGGATGGGTCCCCATGAAAACACAGTCAGAGGGAGGGCGTTCTGCAAGCTAAGGAGAGAGGCCTCAGGAGAACCAACCCGTTGGTTCCTTTATCTTGGAATCTGGCCTTCAGACTGTGAGACACCAATCTCTTAAGTCACCTAGGTTGTGGTCTTTTGTTATGGCAGTTTCAGCAAAATAATACACCTCCTGTCACTGTCTACCTTGTGTCATGAAAATGTTTATTGGTAACTCAAAAGTGTGTTATTTGGTTTAAAAGAAAGCTGACTTTGAAGTCTTTCCTTTGTTTGAAGCTTGGTCCTGCTCCTGACTGACTGGGTAACCTCGAACAAGTTGTGTGCACTCTCTGATCTCTTCATTGTCTGTGGAAGGTGAAGCAATATCTTCCTCAAAGCTTCAGATCAGATATGTGTAAAGTGCTTAGTTCTGGAGTTGGAACAGGCTAGTTTGTCTGTATCAATAAAACCAAAATACCATAATAGCAAAGTTTACTTTGTTAAGTTGTTTTCAGTCATGTGTCACTTAGTGGCATTTTGGTTAATGGTTGCCCACATATACAATGGTGGTCCCAGCAGGCTGTGACCATGCAGCCTAGGTGTGTAATAGGCTGGATCATCTAGATTTGTATAACACACTCTATGACATTTGTACAATGATAAAATTGCCTACTAACAAATTTCTCAGAATGTATCCCATCATTAAGTGATGCATGACTGATCGTATCTCAGATAAATAAGATAATAGAAGACAAATGAACAGTATATATTGTACATGTGTTTGGCAGGAAATGGGGGGAAAATTTGACATTTTGCTCCCCAAATTAATATAATAATATTGCAGATAAATAAAATGACTAGCAAACAAGTTAGATTCATGTGTTTTTAGAACAAAATGGGGGGTTTAATAACTGAATTTTCCTTTCCTACAAAATTCCCATGTTCTGTTACTTCACATGTATTCTCTGTTCATTAGATTTGTCTTCCTGTCCCAGTTATCATATTTCTCTAATTGACTCTATTTTTCTCCTTAATCTCATTATAGCTTACATATATATATATATTTTACTTATTTACCTTAATTTTTCTCTGTCCTAGCATTCTAAGATGCATGAGTGAAGCATATTGTAGACACTCTATAAAGTTTTTGAACGAGTGAATGAATGAAGGGAGGAATGGCGAAGACATCACCCAGATTCCAGTGGTTTAAGTGGGAAGTAAGTATCATGGTGGCTAAATGCTCAGAATCTAGAGTCAGAGGAACAGGATTCATAATCTGGCCCTACCACTTCCCAGTTGTGTGATTCTGATCCCATTACTTAGACTGAGGATTAAACAAACAAATATAAGTGACTTCAGAGAATGGTACCTGAGAGAGCCTGAGAAACATCCATGAGTGCTTTGGAGAAATTATAGAGAAGTTGGTGAGAGAGCAGTGAAGGAGAGTATCCAGGACTTTTTCTCAATTACCTGAATGAGTAGGAGAGGGGATAGGTGAGTGAGCTGAGGAACATCAGGCAAACAGACTCAAGAGCAAGAGAATGGGATTTTCTCTCTGTGGGAGGCAGTTCTCTTCTGGACCACTGCAGTCCCTGTGTGCTGCATTCAGGTACAGAGCAGTGATTCTGACATCAGCCACTTTTTCCTAGAATTGAGCCACAGGAATAACTAAGTTCAGTTAGTTAGCTGTGCTTATTAACAACTCTTCACCCTAATGTGGAGGTCCCATCTTGTCCATTTCATGAGGACACCAAGTCTCCCAGCAGATGATCACTTACCTGGCATCATATGCTGCAAGTACTAACCCTGCCCCTTGAATCTAATGCCAGCAGTCTCCCTACCGCTGCACGTTGATTAGTCATAATGGAGCAGGACAGGAAGTAGAAATGTTGATACCGTATTTCACCGGAAATGAAAACCAGCCTTATATCTTTATAGAAGAAAAAAATTGGCCTTTCACTCCACTTAAGCAGTTTGAGTTTTCTGTCATGTGAGAGCCAATGAGCTATATAACCTGTGTGGGAGCTGAATGGAAGGCAGTGGGAGTTGATCAATTCCAAAGCCATTGGAGAAGGAGGAGCTGAGTATCTCTTACTTGGAAAAGACAATTGTCTTTTATTTGAGATATTTATTCTCAAAATATTTCCCTACAGCAAGTGCCTGTGGAATTACCTGAGTGCTGGTTATTGGAACAAGGGAAAGTCTCTTCAAAGGTGTGGCCCACTGTGTAGAATGGAGGGTTTCAGTATAATGCAGAGAAGACAACGGGAGGAGCTCAGAGGGTATCTTAGCATCAGTGTTTAGTTTGGAATGCACAATACAGTACACTGAAAGAATTTTTGACTAGAATTAAATAGTCAGATTATTTCACATAAAGTTCTAGATTTCCCATTATTTAAAAAAAATTAAAAGTAATCTCTGACAACACTGGACCTTATTCTATGGTAAGAATTGGCTGAACCCAAAGAATGGGTTCTCCCTTCAAATAAGGTATGTCTTCTTCAGTGTTTCAGTCCTCTCTCCTGCATGTGATCTTAAACTGCTTCCATTTCACGTATTACCTGGCATTTTGTTAGTTTTTGAAATCTTTGAAATAATGAACATAGCACTGCACTGAGAGTAGGAGAATGCAACACTAGCTTTGATGTCAAGATGCTGTAGCTAAGGGTGTACACCGGTGGTTTAATGGTTAAAACCACCAGACTCAGTCACATGCATCCCAAGGACCTGAGTTTGGTGACCTGGACCTGGGGGGCAAGTAGAGGAAGGGCAACCAAAAACAACTAAATAAAATAAAGATTCTTCTTCCTCTTCTATCTTCCTACCTGTCTCTGCTGGCTTTCATTCCTGCCTGTACCTTTACTTTAAAAAAAAAATGCTATAGTTGTTATGGGCAAATTCCTTCAGCTCACTAGACCTTGGTTAATTCACACATGAAAGGGAATAGTCTTGTCATGTGATGGTGTTTAAACAGATGATTCATTCATTCATCCATCTACTCACTCAATCAATCTTTATGAAGTGTATAAATTAGATACCCAATAGTGGAGAAGCAGTACAGCCAAGGCAGGTGTTGTTGTGAGTCTTATTATTTAGTAGAAGAAACAGCTAAGTACCTAAGTGGGTACATGCAGGGTATACTGAGGACATATTACAGACTTGCCTAGTCAAGGATTCAAGGAGAAATCTCAGGAGGAAGTGAAGCTTAAATTGAGACTTAAAGGATGAGCTTCAGAGGGGATTGGAAAGAGAAGAGTGTCCTAGGCAGAGAGAAGAGCTGGTATGAAGTCTGGAAACAAGAGAAATCCTGGCATGTTTGAGGAACTCAAAGGAATATGATACTTAGGAAAGAAGGGAAAGGCAGAAAAAGAGCTGGAGTTGGCGATAATCAAAGGCCAGCTGATGAAGGGATTTGGAGTGCTCATGAGACCAAGAATTACTCAGTCCAGTTTTAGTTTAGAACTTTTCATTCTGAGTCTTGCCTGTGTCTCTCTCTATTGAAGAAGAAGCAGCAGTAAGTGGAACAGTGGACAGATTCCAATATCAACTTGAGAGATAGAAAACATTTCCCTAAAAGTAAACAAGGAAATACATTAGTCGCTAGTTAATGATAGATCACAGCTGAGTCTAATGAGTCTCACTTATCAGGGTTAGGTTGAGGTTATTTGGGTGAGGTTAAATGTGTTTATGGAACACATAGCTAAAACAGGCTTACAATAAATTATATTTTAATAGGAAATAAAAATGGCCTGCATCAGCATCTTTTGTCTAGGGAAGCTTGACAACTGAATCATGTGATGTCAATGAACAGGCCTGCTGGCAAAGGACAGCTGAAAAATTAATCAGTCTCCACATGGGTTTCCCAGAAATCCCATTCTTATGAAGCTTGTGGTGGTAACTGTAGAGTTGGTGTTTGGCTGACATTTAAACGTAAAGACAGTAACAGAAAGAAACTATCTCTCAGGGTTCTCTGTTAGAAGTCTATCTGTAAGCTTCTGAAAATCTAGGCCTCCTCAAGGTATATACTACAAGGCTATTTAAATAACACCACTTTTTATTTGACAGTTCCATGTAATTGAGTAGAAAATTATCTTAAGCCAAATATATACTTCAATTCTTCATGTCCTCTGGAGGGGTGAAGAATTACACCAATCATATTATTATAAATGCCAAGAGTGCTAAGAAATAGGAAAACCTCTTTGATTTTGTTTGTTGTGATTATACAACTCTCCTCCCTGAGTCCTCCTTTTGGGTGGTTCTCACAGTAAAGAATTCCCACTGCTCCCTGTGTCCATGTCTAGAGGGAAAAATAAGCACACTCTCACTTCTTCCTTCAACAATGCCAGAGTCCTTGGCTCCACTCCAGTTTCAGCGCTTGTTTTAAATAGGAGCAGAGTAAGAGGCAGTTCTTCCCACATAGTCTAAAAATTCCTCTTTAAAAGGATTATCTATATTCTGGCACAGAAACTTAAATAAAAAAGAGCAACCATCTATGTTTTTCTGGCTATTTTCCATCTTCTGAGATCTGGGTCATGTAGACTAATTGCAAATGGTCAAGAGGCCCTTCAGGACTTAGTGGGGTGAGCCATTTCCACGATGGGGCTGGAGTGGTCCATACAAATGCTCTGACTGATGTCTCAATAGCTTTCTCTGAGGTTAGACAGTCCACCATTAGAGAGTCTTTCTTAAAAATAAGTTATTTACAGAGGAGTAGCATATGAGGACCAAATTAATTCATTCAAAAACGTTTGTCAAACATCATTTTGTGCTGTATCGTGATAACCACTACAGTCATCACCATGTTTACTGAGCACTTACCAAGGGACAGGTCCTGTGCTGGCACTTCATGTGCACTGTGTTGCTGAGTTCTTTCAAGCTCAGGGCAAGTATGATTGCGTTTACTACGTACATAAGAATACAGGTTTAGAATGGTTAGTTATTGTGCTCCAAGTCAGGATAACACAGGTAAAGACAGATTTTCACCCAGTTGGCTGACTCCAAAGTTGAAGTCCTCAACCACTGGGTTGTGTTATGGTGTCTATAGGTTGGAGGGAGAGCAAGACGTGTGAACCAGCATTCCTGGCAAGAGTGATTTGTGCTTATAAATACTGGTCGGAACTGTCATCACGGAGGACCCTGAAGGGAGAGTTGCATGAGATTTTCACACTGGAGGTGATATTTAAGCATTTGATACTGATAGTTAAAAAACCAGTGGGAATTCAATAGCAGGGGAAGACAAAATTCCTGGTAGAGGAGACCACAGTATGTGCAGAGGATGGTGTGCGCAGGAGCAACCAGGTGTTTCACGTTGCCAGAGGAGGTGAGGTGGGAGAAGGTTGGAATGGTACTTGAAAAGATACCTTGGAGCAAACTTGTGAAGGATTCGAACATTGTGCCAGGAAATCTGGATTTGATTCTGTCGGATTGTGGTCATAGCTTTATCCTAGTAAATATCTTTTTTGATAATGATTCAGAATTAAACCCATATCCTTTACTCTTCAGAAATAAGATGGCACAAATGCCTACAACTATGCTTTTAAAGCAGCATCAAAATATTAGAATTTTAAAGGAAAATAAAAATACAAGGAGAGTCGCTGCTCTAGAAGATCTACTAAAACAACCTAAATACTGCCTGCACCTGTAAGCTGTCATGAATGCAACAGCTCTGAATGTAGACTGGCCTGATTCTCATCGATTGGAGACTCAAGTACAATGAAGTTTGCTTTTTTATTTTTGATGAGCCGATTTGTCCAAACGGAAAAATTTCTTGGTAAAGTTCCCAGCCAAATAAAGCCCAACATTTCCTCCACTTAGTGGTAGTTACACATGCAGGAAAAGTGAGTGTATGTTGAAATGGTGCAAAAAGTACTTTGTGCTTATTGTATGGCAGTTAGGTTCTGTGCTCAGATAGTGATAAACAGGATTTCCTCTTCAAACTGTTTGAAGGGACTGTTGGAAATCAGTAGGGACATGGGACTACTCTTGCTTGTGGAAGTCCTTGCTACATGAGACTTTAGTGTCCCCGATGTGCCTATAGTCTTCCCCAACCATTGTACCAGTTCACTATGTTCCTGCAATCATAATAAAAAGAATTGTGAAAGGTCTTATCATCTGATTAGGAGCAAAGCTAAAGGAATTGCATTAAGAATAATGAAAACACTGGAGGCGCTCCAAGGATAATGGGGAGTTGAAACAAGTTGTTGAGAAACGGTGTTAAATGTTGACAGAGCGATGAGAACCAGATGAGGAAGCCCCATTTCTGTCTTGGGCCAGGAAGCTCTCATCTGGGACACTGGAATGGTGACTTGGGCTCATCCTCGCAGACCACAGTGGCAGGAGGACCTTCCAGAAGAGGACACCACATGGGAGAAGGCCTCAGGTGAGCAGAATCTGCACAGGTAAGTCAGGGCACTGCATGGGTGACCTCACAAAAGGATGCAGAGAAGAATGAGAAGGATCAATGACAGCAGAACAAATCCAGAATGGCAAACTAGATAACCAGACCCCCTGAGTTACAGATCTCTGGAGTTAGCCCCGATTGTTAGCCGGGAAGTAACTGATATATGACCAGAGTCTGGAGAATACTAGTGGTTCTCAAGGAGTCAATAGCAGGAGCAGCATCACCTGGGAACCTGTTAGAACACATTCTGAGCCTCACTTAGACTTAGATTAGAAATTCCAGAGGTAGGGCCTAGGGAGATATGTGTTGGTTAAGCCCCACTTTCATGTTCCACAAACATCTCAGACTCAACATGTACAGAACTGAATTTTGGAGTCACAGGCATCTACCCTCCCACCTTATACAACTACCTAAACCCATGAAACAAAGATTTTCAGATATCGAATAATCTAGAGCATAAGGCAATGAATTTGGAGAGAAGGGAAATAAGTAAGGTGAATTCTACAGCTGCCTCTGTTTAATGCCTGGTCTCAGAAAGGCCCGAGGAAGTCCCCTGGACCCTCCTTCTCCCAGACTCTCAATTGGCTCATGTCATTACCTTTTCCAACTCTTTCTAAAATGCCACCCCTCCATGGACCCTGCCCCGATCACTCTATTTTATACAGTCCCTTTCTCTTTTCTCTGATTCTCCCGCTTTTTTTTTTTTCAGAACACTGCTTGCCTTTTAATGAATAATTTAATTTACTTGTTTATTATGTTTATCGTATGTCTCCCTTGTTAGAGGTTAAGCTCCACCAGGGCTGTTCTGTTCACGAATGTACCCAAAGAATCCATTTTGATGGACAGCTGGCCCTCTCAGCCACGTGGACCCAGAACCTTACTTTAAATAAGGAAGAAACAAAAGTCCAGGGAGGTAACACGAGGTACTCGCCATCACCCAGCCCGCTGGACGTTTCAAAGATATTCAGTCACGTATCCGGCGGGTCATGTATCTAGCCACAGGGAGTGTCTGCTAAATGCCAGGCCATGTTCTAGGTCCTTATGAGACAGACAAGATCATTGCACTGGATGATTTATCAGTCTAGTTGGAGGAAGAAGACATTAACTACATAAAAAGAAAAGTAACTTTAAGACGAGAAGAAAGGTCAACGAGAGACCAGCGCTGTGAAAGGGGCCAGGAGCGGTGGCATCACCCATGCAGGGCTGTCTAGATTACGATGCTCCAGCCCTTCTCCAGGGCTCCTCTTTAGCTGCATTTAGACCAAATGGGCAGCAGGAAAGGCTACTGACAAGCAGGGTCAGCAGCCCTTGGTCAGGAGTGGGTAAAGTCCCAGGAACCCCTGGTCCCACCAGGTTTCTGCCCTGGCTGCAAGGCTAGGTCTGTAAATTAGAGGATGACTGCTAATGGAAACTGGCAGCTTTCTTTCAGGATCGGAATTCTGAATTCCTCCCAAATGAACAGTGCTAGCAAACAACTGGTGATTATTAGATGCCTGATGTGACAAGATTTTGATGTCTTAATTTAGTTCCCAGTAGGAGGATGCATGTCAAACAAGCTGCCTCATACCACAAAGGGAAAAGTGAGCTTATGCAGTGGCTGTAGGTGAGAGCCTGGGGAAGGGAAATAGTCTTAACAAAAAAGAAGGGTCCTGCATAATTTGCTGGGCATTAAAGGAAGAGTAGAACAAGTGGAAAATGCTTGTAAACTTAAAAGAGATCGAGCGCTGATGGTAGAGTACAATCTGGAACACACTAACTGATTTAGACAAGTACAAAGGATTGTCTGAGAGTCTAGCCATCCAGTACATTTAGAAAACCTAGTTTAGATATTAATTTTTAGAGCTACCTATAGGCTTTCAAAGTTCAAACCGTATTTTCCAAGGTTGCTGAGAATTCTTTTGGGTCCTTTGCACCCTGGGATCACGCACTCAGTTTTCTTCCCAAACATGGTCAAAAAAGGCCTGGAAGCTCACATTAGTCTGTTTGCTTCAGGGGCTTTGTTTAAGGACATTAATCAGTGTAACCAGAAATGTTACTCTCTTCAGGACTTCATGGCAGGAGAAATGTCGCCGGTCCTGAAGAGCTGATACGTTTTCTCCTTGTGAATATTGAGAGTCCAGAGACAGGCTGCATTTCAACCTTTCACTCTGGCAACCAGGCAGCTCAATGCCAAATTCATGGTTCACTTAGGAACTTCCGAGAAGCTGAAGTGACCTGCATTCTAATACGGTTCTTCTTTCTTTGCTTTCCGCATGGACCTTTTCTACTTCGTATTTTCTTTGGTCCACGCACACTTATATGATATGAGGAGTGGAGTCTGATTAGATGAAGACACCTGATGTACATGAACCTTTCAATTGGTCACATCTTTCCATATGTGCTTCCAATTCTCGTCTTACAAACACTTAGATGCACATATTTACATTCACAGTGTCATAGACTCAAGATTAGAAAAGGGAAAAAAAAAGACTAGAAGAGACTTTATCACAGTATGTTTTTGGACTTTCTACTACCTTCCACCAGGCGAGTCTCTAGTTTATGCCTGAATAGCCACCACTGAGGGCGAGCATACTATCTACCCATGTTATTCAACTCTGCAGAGTTCTGGTCATCAGCCACTGTCAATGTTTTGAGCCACCTGGCTGTACCTTTTACCCTTTGAACCTCCTCCTCTCATGGCCCACATAATAAATATCAATTTTTCAGATAGAGCTAGAATCATTTAAAATAAACTATGATAATCCCCTGAAACATTTATTGGGCCAGAGCCTTCAAAATTTCTACAGAAGATTGAGAATCTTCTCATTAATTGTCCTGGTCACTTTTTTCCTAAACACCAACCCTTGTTCTGCTTACATCCCTCTTAAATAGAACAGTACATCCAAAACCCCAAACTCTCAAGGTGTTCTTGTTTCTCCTTCTAAACACCACAATTCTCTATACACATCCTGGGATCCTATTAACTTTCTGTTGGAGTCAGATTATAATGTTGATTCACAGCGATTTCCTGTGAACCAAATTTCTTAAATCCTTGCCATACATGCTAGAGTAACTCATTTCTTCTCCGGCCTGTCTTTGGGGCAACTGCTCTTTTTGAATATAAGTGGGAGGTCTTACTTTCCTTTCATTGACTTTCACTTTGCTTCATCTACGTATGTGATTTATAAAACAACATACATTTTAGATGTGCAGATTTGCTCTTCATCAATACAGGCTAAAACATTCCTACCACAACTTTCTAATGGTCTTCCATCAGGGTCCATGAGACCCTCAGTATCCTTTGCATCCCCTTTCCTCTTTCCCTTGGAAACATCAGTTTTGCTATCAATGTCCAAGGGTTGTTTTTTGTTTTGTCTGCTCATTTATTTTGTGTCTTTGTATTCTGCATGTGAGTGAGCTCATCCAGTATTTGTGTTTCTCCTTCTGACTTATTTCATTTAGCATAATTCCCTTGGTTCATCCATGTCACAAATGGCAGGATTTCATATTGATTTATATATTTTTACAGCTGAGGAGTATTCCATTGTGTACATGCACTCCATTTTTTATCTACTCATCTGTTGAGGCGCACTTAGGGGTTTCCAGCTCTTGGCTATTACAAATAATGCTGCAGTAGCCATGGGGGTTCACATATCTTTTAAATTAGAGCTGTGTTTTTTCTGGTAAATAACCAGCAGTGGGATAATGGGATAATATGGAATTTCCATTCTCATTCTTTTAAAAGGAAAGTTTCATTTTTGGAGGAATCTCCATGTTGCTTTTCAAAATGGTTGCACCAGTTTACACTCCCACCAACAGTATAAGAGGATTCCCTTTTCTCCAAATTCTTGCTAACACTTTTGGCTTCCATTCTTATGGTTAACAGCCATCCTCACAGGTGTGAGATGATATCTTTTTGTTATCTTGATTTGCCTAATAACAAGAGAGGCAGAACATCTTTTCATGTGCCTGTTGGCCATTTGTATGTCTTCTTTGAAGAAATGTCTATTCAGTTCCTCCGCCCATTTCTTGACTGGGTTGTTTTTCTGTTGTTGCGTTTGATGAGTTCTTTATATATTTTCGATATTAACTCCTTGTCAGATGCATGATGTGCAAATATCTTCTTTCTAGTAGGATATTTTTTTGTTTCGTTGATAGTTATTTTTTAGAGTGCAGAGGCTTTTTAGTCTGATGCAGTCTCATTTGCTTATTTTTGTTTCCTCATTAACTTTCTCTTGCTATGTTTAAACCAAACCTTAGAACTTGGCAAAATTATTCTAAGTATTCGTTTCATGATCCAAGATACCCTCCCCATTCCAGCCCCAGGCACGTTCGGGGCATTCCCAGGCTGGGATTTCCAGGAAAGAGGTGGCAATTTCTGGGGATATAATGTGCATGTTCCTTACACATAATTCACTCTGTTATAATGAGCTTAATGTATGGGCCCATATGCAGTTTTTATGGTAAGCAGATTATAATGAGAGGAAGGTTACTCTAAGGCGCTACAGCTGTCAGTGCGCCTGCGCAACCAATCAACTTGCACTGACTCAGTAGGGCTGCCTTTTCGGTTCTAATTCTCGGCCACCAGAGTGTATGTGCTGGCTTCCCATTGGTCAGAATTTTATCTGCCCATTTCAGGCTCTGGTCAACTGAGGCACCCCATCCCCTTTCTCTGTTCCAGCCCCTCCCTAGCCTAGCCTACCTAACATCATCCTGTAATGCAGGGATACGCGTATCTTACGGAGTATGATGTCAGGAGACTAGGTGAACACAATTCTGCTTTTTAAATTGTATGCTTCTCATTGTTATTAATCATACTAGCATTAAAAGTAAAATTTAATAAACGTGTGTTCAGAGCAAATTGTCAGGCATTGTGTTCAGCGCTTTTATATACATTTGCAATTCTTCTTGACTCATTCTCTAACACAGAAATGTTACCTAGAACAAGGATTCTCAGGCCTGTTCACTAGATTCGTGTGGAAACTGGAAGAATGTTAAGTTTTAATGCAAATTGAGACTAAGATGAAATTGACAAGGTCAAAAATTCTGAACTCTCTTTCGGCTTCAGCCTTCAGCCTTCAGATTTCAGGTGAAATGGAAAGAAAAGAGTAAAATTAAAGACGATAGGAATTGTTATACATAAACCTGAAAAGATTCTCAAGAAGGTAAAATGTGGCAGAGATTTTATATACTTTTTCATCTGAGAAAAGAGTACTCTTTATGACATAGAGGCTAATTTCCTAGCTTACGTTTTGAAAAATATTTGAAGACACAAATGCATTATCTGTATAAATAGAGGGTTGTCTTTCACCTCTCAAAAACTACTCAGCTGAATTCTGGTGGATTTAGAAACTGACTTCAGCTTTTTCCTCTAGTAATGAAGCCCTCGTTTCTCCGTCTTGTCTAAGAAGCTAATGTAACCGGCCTTTTAAAATGCCTCGTCGAAGTCCCAAGGCACCACTTTGTGCTTTACTTTTTTCTTAGTTAACATGAGGTCATACAGACATTTTCAGAATCAGCTCAGTCTGTGCCTTCACCATTGTCTGTCTTTCTGATGTGTTCCATCTGAGTTAATCGACCACTGTTTATTTAGCCATTCCCCTATTGTTGGCCATTTGGGTTCTTTCCAAATGCTAATTATTATAAATGGGCTTTGAAAACTGGTAAGTGCTAGACAGCTGTAAGACTTGGTCATCATTCTTTTGTTATCACACTCCCAGGATGCAGGCTTTTTCTGTCTTCTTGACCTTCTTCTTCCTAATGGCCTTCTTATGAAGGCTCAGAACATCTGAAAACATATGCCTTATTAAATCATCCAAGGCTGCACTATTAATTTCTTTTTCTTTTCAAGGACGGTAGAGTACTCCAAAAATTCTAGCTCTGCATCTTCAATTCTTTACAGCACTGCTAATCAAATATACATTTTCTCTTTTCATCTTTGCATTGGTTCACTTTCAAAACCATTCAATTCAGTACCCCCAACCCATCCATAATGCTTTTTTTTTTTTTTAAAGTAAGAAGCCAGGAAAAAGAGGAATTAAGTTGGCTGATGTTCTAAACTAATGTCCAGGAAATTAGGCTATAATAAATACCTTAACTATAAGGTTTACTTTCCAAGATGCTTCATTATTCAGGATACATCTTTATTACACAAAATCTGGAAAATATAAAGAAGTAGATGAACCAGGGTACCAAAGCTCCCAGCTCCATTTTGTGAGTCCCTGCTACTAGTCTCATGATCCACTCCCTTCTAGTTTTCTCTTTTTCTGCAGAATTTTGTTCTTTGCATAGTGATTTTAAAAGCCTTTAAGAGTTTAAGTCATTTGAAATATTTTTAAGTTGTTTGCAAATGTAGAGTACGGACAGGAGTCTGAACTTCTCATGGGGAACCGTTTCTCAAGGTCAATCTTCTCTGCATCTTATTTTACCTGGATGACTGGCAAGTCCTTTGGGCAACACCCTCAAAATATGGTAGCTTTCTGTGTCAGAATCTTCTGGAAAGGTTAAACCTGCACTCTACAGACTTAACGAATCAGAATCCCCAGTGGGAACTACCGCCCTAATCTCTTTTAGAATTTCCTTTCTAAATCGGTAGAATGGGAGTGGAGTTTGGGCTGGATTATCCAGGGTAGGATTTCTTATCAAAGGACTTTCTGAATGGGGAAAGGAACTTTAGAGATTTGCCCATCTCTGTCATTTCATAGGTGTGTGTTTTGTGCTGAGAATGTTTCTGACCTCTACAGATTTAGCCACAGATCCTTACCCACCCAGTTATCTGGGCCTTGATTTCTTCAGAAGCCCCTCTGTCATGGTCATCTGATGGCCATGAGAAGCGTCACTGCTGTCCCCTGTGATCATTTTCATTGAATTGGTGGACAAACTAATGAGCCCCTCTTTCTACTTTTCCATTAGTTGAGTGGCCTCAGGCAAATTACACAGTGTTTTACCTTCATTTCTTTCTTGAAAAAGCTTAGTAATTGCAAGAATCTTGTCTTTAACACATGCTGTCTGCTGGGCACTACTCTAAGCACTTTTAACCCATTATCTCATTTTAATCCATTCAGTAAAGCCTCTGAAAGATCACTTTTTTAACCCGTCTGTGATGCAACACACAGGCACAGAGATCAAATAATTTGCCTGTGATCACACAGCTAGCAAGCAGCACAATTGTGGTTCAAAATCTTGCTGGCTGCCTCTAAAGTCTATACTGATAATTCTAAGACACTCTTAGTGACAGACTCATACTATTATTTCTAATACTATCAGTAGCTAATAACGCTAATACTCACAGCACCAATACAACTACTGATATGACTACACATAGCACGAGATAATGAATTTGAGAACATACATTGGCTGGGTGACCTGAAACAAGAGAATGACTCAACCTCTGGGCACCTCCATCTCTTCACCGTTCAGTTTGGGATTATAAGTGGTCAGTGCCAGGACTGTGTGAGTTAATGCTGGCAGAGCTTTTGACTGCCACCTAGATTTAGAAAGTCGTGGTTTATGTATGAGTGTGTGCATCAGAAAATGTACCATTCGAACATTTAAAAATGGCTTTTCAGAGCATTCATATTGCTATATGTTTACTGAATAGATTTTAGGTTGGTTTTTGTTTTCTAGACCATGCATAGTGTTTAACACAAAACCTGACATATTGCAAATATTTAACAGCTTTTAGCAATTTTCTTTCCCTCACCCATGTTCTCCTCCACCTCAGCTTTCGAATGAAAAGTCTAAAATGCTGCAAAGATTGAGTTATTATTCTTTTGTGCCATGTGAGAGGCAGAAAGATGGGACACTCTTGGTGACCTTGGACACATGATGTAACCTCTCTCTGCATCAGTTTCTTTATCAGTCAAATGGGAGTCAGAGCCATGCTTACTGAACAGGGCTGCAGTACAGAATATGATCCCAGGGGAGTTCTCAGAGCAGTGCTAGCCCTGTGACAGGCTCTTCAGCACTGCAGACAGCTTTGATTGTTTTATTATTGCTGTGGAGCCTGGGAAGAGCACTGCCTGGGTGCAGATGGGAGGCTGGCTCCGGCTCCAGATGGCTGCTTGCCTTGGATTCCTTCCCACTACCCTGAGAGTGGGCGCTAGGGAGAAACCGAACAATGGTGTGAGGAGGAGAAGTGAGCCCCTTCAGGAGCCCACGGAGCTATTTGCTCCATAAAAAGCCTCTACTCCGCCACCATAGTGGACTCGGTATTTTTGTGTCTCTTCAGCTTCTATTTCGAGGGCAGAGTTGGAGTGGGAATGTTTTCTTTTACTTCAAGCCTTAAGTAGTTGTTGGGTAACAGCTGTTTTTAAAGATAATCTTTAAGGCACTGAGATGCTATTGAAAAAAAAGAAAACCCAACAAATTTCTGGAAGTCAAAAAAAATCTTCCCTACTTTATTTGCTTGTTTGTTATTCTCCATGCTGTCACTTCTCCTAGAATCCTCTTTCCTCCCCTGAATCCAACTCTTCTGCTCAACATTGTCTTGTTTCTGCTTCTCTCATGGGGCTGTCTCTGGTTCCCTCAGCCAAAGTAAGTCTCATTCATGGGCTTGCTGTCCCTGGTGTCCCGCTCTGATTTGAGGGCTGGTTGGTTCTACACACCTTTCTCTCCGCCGTGACTGCAAGTTTGGAAAGTCCGAGGTCTTGTTCTCATCACGACCACTTCCTCCCTGTCACTAACTAGAAAACTCCAGTGACTCTTCCTCTTTGTTGATTCAGTACCCAGACACCCTGCACCTTGTTTGGGAGGAGCCATCATGAACAGGTAGGTGAAAAGTTCCCACCTCGTACTCAGATGAGCGATGAAGAAACCCTGCTCCTTGTTTTCTGACTGGTAGAACACGGGAAAGACCTTGGCCAGGGATGACATTGCTCATTCTTGCTCAAGCAACGATTCAGTCCTCCTTACAGCTTTGGTAAATCACCATAAAATGCATTTTCTGTTCAAGCTAATTAATCTTGATTTCTGTTATTTGCCACCAGTGATTATTCCTAGTATGGTATCATGAATATAATGGAAACTTAGAGGTGGTTATAAAGTGCATTGTGCTGAAATTCCACATAATGAGGACCTGTTATTTCTGCCCCCCTCAGCATTCTGGTACTCTTTCTGGCCCCCTGATTTTCCTTTTCCGAGCCACCATCTATGTTCTCAGTCCATGAGATTCAAGTAGTGTTGACCTGAGCATGGCTGCATGGTGGGCAGGTCTGGTGAATGCACTGTATCCCTCTGGCTACATGATTGGGTCAGGGATGGTCAGGTGACATCTTTCAGCCCAATAAGATTGAGTTCTAGGACTTTTGCTGGAACTACTGGGAAAGAGCTGGATTTTAATGGAGTGGTTAAGTTTGTAGCACCTAAGACTGGTGTTCTCAGGGGCCACCTTAAGGGTGAGCTAACCTCAAAGTTGGTGCGTTAACCTCAGAGTTAGTAAGACAAACCAATGCAGAGGAAGCCAAAGCTAGGAGGGGAAGAGAAATTCCTGATAGCATTGCTTGAGGACCTGAATTGGATTGTGCCTGAGTTGTAACAGTAATAGCTGACATGTATTAAACTCTGTGTACCTGTGCCTGGTACAACATTACCTATGTTGGTTTCCTAAGGCTGCCATGACAAGGATGACATCCTCAAGTGTTGAAAACAACAGAAATATAGTCTCAGAGTTTGGGAGGCTAGAAGTTCAAGTAGGGTCATGTTACCTGGACTGAATAATGTCCATCTGCTTCCACTCCTCTCAAATTTATAGGTTGGACCCCTGACCCCAAGGTGACTATATTTGAAGATAGAACCAATAAGGAAGTCATTAATGTTAAATAAAGTCATACTTATTGGAACTTGATTTGCTAAGATTAGTGTCTTTATTAGAGGAGATACCGCAGTGTTTTCTTCATCTTTCCCTACCATGAGAGCACACAGCAATAAATTAGCTGACTGTAAACCAGGAAGAGAGCCTTCGTCAGAAACTGACCTTGCTCACACTTGATCTGGAACTTTCTATTGTTTTAACCTCTAGGTCTATGGTATTTGTTATAATAGTCACACGCAAATGAATGCACACTTTCTGAAAGCTGTAGGGAAGAAACTCTTTTCTCATGTCTGACAGCTTCTGAGAGCTCCAGGTGCTCCTTGACTTGTAGCTAAAACATTTCAGTCTCTGCCCTCACATCACATAAATTACTCCTCTTGTGTCTGTGTCTTTCTTTGCCTCTTCTAATAGGACTAGCGGTCATGTTGGATTCAAGGCCCACTCTGTTCCAGTATGGCAGTCACTAATTCTATTTGTAAAGATCCTATCAAAATCTCAGTTTCTGGAGGGGGCTAGAATTTCAAAATATCTTTTGGGGGGACACCATTCAACCCCTAAGATATGCCTTCATTTACTTCATCTCTACAACAAATCTATTAGAGATACAGGATTAATATCACAACCCTGCCCAGACAAGGGTCGTTAGGCCCAGGGAAGTTAAGTAACAATGCCCAAAGTCCTACAGTGAACACAGATTTGAGTGCTGTCTGAACTCAGGTAATGTGACCAAGCCTGCAAGTTTAACGACTGTACAAACCTGTCTAAATTTAGTCCAGAGAAATGATCCAATCAGTTTCTTAATTTGCACAGACCAGTTTGAGTTTGGTTTCTGTCCCTTGTAACGATTCTCTCCTCCTACCATTTGGCTTCCTTTTTCCTGTGTCTAAGCACTTACTGACTGACAGCTCAGCGTGGTCTGGCTCAGAGCTTTATTTGGTCCTGCCCCTTGGGATCTAGAATAGATCTTTCCTTTTCCTTCCCTTTCTTGCCTTCCCATCAATACTCTGGGCATCGGATGCTAGATTTCAGCTGGGTTAGGAGGAAACCAAGTGAGTAAATCAATACAGAGTGAAGTATGATTTATAGACTGTAATTTTCCTAGGGACCTTTAGTATTTAGAAGCAGGTTGTTAGCCTGTTAACTGGGAGAAATTCAGATGCTGAGATAAAGAGATGGGAATCTTTAGTCCAAATGAAGGAGAAGTTCAGGGATAGGCCCTCTCTTCATTCCTTTAGCAAATCCAAAGATGACATGTTTGGTGCTTTAGTATGTGAGCCCTCCTTTTGAGGGAGTGATAATCTCTCCTGAGAGGGGCCTGTTAATGTAGTGTCAGTCTTGTTATGAAGATTGCTGCTTTAGTTGATTCAAAATTATGCCTTTTTAAAAGTAAAATCTCTTGCCTCTGGGATTCCCTTTGTTTTAGCACAAACTTTTAAACTTCACCTATAATTCAAACAGGATTTAAATGTCTTATCCATTAGAGAATTCTTAGATAACTCCTTTCAGAATAAATGTCTCCCTAATGTCTATCATTACAGCAATCAGCATTTAAAAAAAATCAAAATTAGATGTTTTTCCTTTTTTCTGCTGCAAATCTCAGCTTCTGGAGGCAAAGGGTGATTCTGAATCTTAACTACTTAATCATCTTAACTGAAGGTAGTCTGCCACAATGGATAAAGGCCTCAGTTTTAGAGTCAGAAGGACTTGTATCTTAATTTCCACTGTGATGTTTGTTTGTTCTAGAGTCTCAGGAAAAGGAACTATCCCAGCATTCTCAACCATAAAGAGGATATTATACCATGTTGTAAGGATTAAATGATAGCAGTGATAATAAATCTCTTAACTCAAGTTCAACACATCATAAGCTTCAATTAATGGTATTAATTTCTTATTTTTGTATCTGTGCTCATCTCTCAACAGAAGAAAGTGCTTTGCATGCATTTTAGTGCTCAGCAAATGGAAAATTTCATTAGCTTGAATGCAAAATTTCTGGGCTCATCAGAACACTGAATTTCTAGGTAACTGTGCCCTGAAGGGGGTGGTTTATATCAAGTCCAATTTTCATAAATGGTCCTTTATTTCCCAGTGGTTCTTTGAGTAAGAGATAAGGCATAGTCATCTTAGTGGGCTTAATACTTGTAGCAGGGCCCATAATGGCTGTCTTGGTTTAACTAAAATCCCTTTGCTTTCTAGAATTGTTAATTGCAACTTGAAATTTAGGGACTTGTTTACTTGCTTGTCTATTCATAGGACAGCAACAACTTTTCTGTTTTGTTTGTTTGGACTGACTAAATTAGAGATGAGTGGGAAGTTCCATCAGGGGCACTGGGAAAGTTGATTTCATGAGAATATGAATATTTTATGAGAAATAAGAAAGAATGGGAAATTTAGACAGCTTCTTCCAAACAGGGGTGGAGGTATTCCATCCTGGCTTGGGTAGCCGGCCATCTTGAAAGCATGTGGTGTTCTGAATGGAAGCTTGAGTTTTGGCTTTGACACATGCTAGCCAACCTCCTGGACACTCAGTTTCGTAATTCATTCACTCATTTGTTTACTCACTTAAGCTCCTAATTTTTAACCGGACACTGTTCTAGGGTCCAGAGAGATGGTAATAAAGAAAACAAACAACAATCTCTGTCTTTATCAAGCTCATGCTTTAATACAATTAAAACACAGAGCAAGTTATAGCAAGGACAGGAGATAAGGGGATGTGTGTGTGGGAGGATGAATTTTGGATAGGATACTCAGGGCAAACCTCAAAATCAATATTTTGAGTAAGATATGGAGGAAGTGAGGGAGTGAGCATGGCCAGTATGTGGGAGAAGATAATTCCAGGCAGAGGGAATACAGCCAGGGCAAGATTCCAGACACAGAAGTAATTTGACATTATGTTGGAGAATTGGCGTGGAGGCCACCATGGAGCAGAGTGAAGGAGAGACAGAATGTTTGGTTTTGGAGTAAAAAAGGTAAAAAGTTAGAGATTTGGAGCTCATAGTAAGGAGTTTGGCTTAGGACCCTTTGGGAATTTTTAAGCAAAGATGGATGTGGTCTGACTTCTGTTTTATCATGCTCCTCTGACTTCTGTTTTAACATGTTCCTCTGACTTCTGGGTGGGGAATAATTTGTAAGACACATACAGAAATAAGGAGAATAGTTGATTGCTATATTGCTATGATACAGGGGGTGATGTTTCAGATCAGGCTCATGCAATGGAAATGATGAGAAACAAAAGGATTTTGACTATGTTTTGAAAATACAAGCTAAAGAAAAGGCTGTATTTGAAAGGATTTGGTGATAGATAGATGTGGGAAACCTAAGAATTAAGAATGACTCCAGTGTGTTTAATTTGAGCCACTGGATGAATTTATCATTAATGAATGGGAAATGTGGAAAAAGCAGGCTTTAGGGGAAAAATCTGGGAATTTGTCGTAGACGTGTTAAATTTGAGATCTATCTTAGGCATTCAAGTGGAGCTATGGAGTTGTGGAGCAGTCTGTTGGGTATAAGAATCTAGACCAATAGGGAGAGGTTTGGCTAGAATATAAATTTGGAAATCATAATCATCTAAGTGATATTGAAGCCATGAGTGTATATGAGTAAATATCGAGGTCCAAAGACTGGGCTCCAGGACTTCTCTTCATTTAGAGGCCAGTGGCTTATGGAGAAACTAAAAAAAATAGCTTGAGAAAGACTAGCATGTGAGGTCAGAGGAGAACCAGACAAGTATATAGCCCCAGAGGCCAAGTGGAGAGAGTATTTGAGTGATAAAATAGTGATCAACTATGTTAATTGCTCATGAAAGATGAGGTAAAGAAGAGTGACCCATTGAAATTAGCTATGCGAGGTTATTGGTGACCTTGAGAAATCAGTTTTGATAAAGTGGATTTAAGAGAAAATGAGAGGAGAAAAAATGTTGACAGTGAGTTTAGACAACTCTTTGAGTTGCTGTAAAGAGAAGAAAAAGCATGGGTTAGAGAGGATTTTTTTGATGGCTATATCAATATTGATAGAAAGAATAGTATATTTGTTGATGGGAATATCCAGGAGAAAGGAAGAAGCTGAAGATACAAGAAAGAGGGTGAAAACTGGAAGATGAATGTATTTGACTAGCTGAAGAAGACTGGGATTTTGTTTGCAAGATAGAGGATTTGGCCTTAAATAGAATGAATATGCATGGGGTGATACAAATATATAGGCTCAGAGTCAGGCAGGTGGTAGATGTGGTTGAAGAAAGTTGTGGAGTTTGAAATATGTTTCTATGTGAAATAATCAAATTCATTATCTGTGAGTAAGAATGTAGTAGGAATGCTAGAGGTTTAAGGAGAGAAGATATAAAATTAAATAGTTGTGTAAGAGAGTGAAAAGACTAAGAAAATATAGTATGGTTTCCAGATATCACTAGGAGCTTTGAGAATAATGAGATGGTAAAGTAAGACCAACTAGAATGATAGCCTATTTTTCTATTAACTGAAGGTCACTACAGCATAGAAATCAGTGAGTTTGACTGAATTAGAGTGATGATCTAGCCAAGGAATATGACAAAGCAAGAGAAGGACAAAGGCAAATGAGACTGAAATTATATACAAGGGGATGATGATGATGATTGATCAAGGAAGGAAGGAAATGAGACATGAAGGATAGTGAATAGTGGTATAGAGGATAAAATGATTGAAGGTTCAGGTGTAGTCAAAGAATTGTTGAGGTTGGGTATCAGAAGTACTAGTTAGAGAGTACAATGTTTGAATTTGTGGTTATGTAAGAATTATAAGTATTGCTAAAAATGGTCCTAGAGTAGAGCCAGAAAAAGACAAGATATGTGGTGGAGAATTCTAAATATGGAGAGACCAGAAGATGGAAAGGGTTTCCTATGGGGTTAGTGACCTATTAGACCTAGGGCAAGAGTTATGTTGGAAGAGAATGTCAGTGATCCAGGAGGTACCAACTTCAAGCATGGAGGATTAATGTCTTGTCTTGTAGGTGTGTCGGGGGGGGGGTGACTGAAACATAAATGTGCAGGTCTAATATAGTGTAGGCATAGGTAATAGTGTAGGCATAATTTCATGATGTCAGATTCAGAGCTTTAATTTCTTTTTCATTTTGTGAAGGAGGGAGAATGATCTGGAATCATTCATGATGCAGTAATGAGTCTATCTATCTGGACTCCAGTCCCAGTGCTGCAGGAAGAGAAGAGGACAACAGCCATCATTTGAGAGGGCTGCAGTGTCTTCAAGAAAGAACACATTTTCAGTTCGAGCAAGAAGACAGAAGGAATATTACTAGAAAAGCTTGAGGATACAGGGAAGTTCACTGATGAGAGTCCTTCAGTTCCAGAGTTGTGTTGAAATGATTTCAGGAGGGTGGAAGATGAAATCAGAAAATGTAATAGGCAGTGAAAGAGTGGATGGGGTTAAGCTGGGAGTCCTTGGTTCACGGTGACTGAAATGGGCAGGGTTAAAGATCATAATAAGATGATCTTAATAATTTTTAGACCGGCATTGAGAGAGAAACTAGGAGTAATGAAAGGAGGAGAAAATGATCACATAGTTCTTTCAGACTTGATATCCAGTCTTATGACCTGGCAGGTTGAAATAGGGTTGGATTTGAGTGAAAGCCACAAAGCTGAACTCTGAATTATGACTTCTTCTTGGTGAATAAGACTGTTTTGGATTTATTTTTGGACTGGATTTATCTTCCTTTTTTAGAGAGTTCTCTACAGGTTTTCAGAAGCTTTTCTGAAAATGAGGCTGGTCAGTTGTTCTACACTTTTCTACCTGATCTGAGTCTGGATTCAAGAAGAAATCAGTTACAATTGAGTTAAAAGTGGTATTTGTCACAACCTTGCTATATCCTTTATATTATATTTTTGTCCTCCCTCCAATACTTATATAGAATGACAACAAGTGATTTTATTTTATTAAGATGTTCAGCCATTGGGAGATGAGAAGAAAATAGTTGCTGCCAAGTTCTGAGTGTCATATTCCTAAAATTCTGCAAATCACAGTGTCATGGTGAGGAACTGCTATGTTTAATCCCCAAGGAAGTTTGTAGAATCCAAGAAAACCTCCCTAGAATGGAATTTGGTCCTAGATTTGAATTTGAAATCTTCTTCAACACCTCTTGGCTGCATAAATTTAGGCAAATGATTTACACTTTGAATCTTTAAAAATAAACTTGATTAAAGGTATGCAATTTTAAGCTGTGATTTATGACACTCAATTTACATAATTCTCAGCAGCATTTCATAATGTTGACTCTTTTAAACTCTCTTCTCTTGACTTTTGCTGTCTTCATTTTCTTCCTACCTTAACACACTCATTTGCTACCTCCCTTTGTAGCTTATCCTTCACTGCCCAAATATTATGTTAGAAGTCTTTAAGGTCTAGTTCAATGCCACCTTCGAAAAATAACACCTGGTGCATCCTGATGGAGCAGCAGTTAGGTCAACAGCCTTTGAAGGAGCAAGTCATGTACCCCTGAGTTTGAGTCCCAAATCTGTGGGGGAAGTAAGCAGTGTGAACAACTAAATAAAAATAAAATAAAATAAAATGAAGCTGTTTCTCTGTCCTTTCTCTTGCTGCCTGCCTGCCTATTTGCCTTCATTATGGCCTGCATCTTTCCTTAAAAATAGTAACACCTGATGTCTTCACCCTACATGATCTCATTCACAGTACTTAGATTCAGATGACATTAAATACATATCCATAGAAGACCTCTCTCTGAGCTCCAGAAATATGTCTATACCCAAAATATATCAGTCTTAATTTAACCACAAAGAAAGTTGAATATTATCTTCCCCCCCAATTGGGACTTTCAAAGTTTCCAAGATTGTAATGGTCACTTCCAGAAACCTGTGAGACATTCTTGATTCTTCCCTTTTCCTTACCTTCCATACCCAATCCATCCTATAATCCTGTCAATTCAATTTACTAAAATACCCTCAATTACTTCATTTTGTGCTATATCCTCCATTGCCATCCAATTATGTCTATGTTGGACCGCTGTTATTATCACAAAACAATTTGCCCAGCACTCATTCTATCTTTTGCTTCTCATTCTTTCCCCACACAAATAGAAAGAACCATGTTTTCAAAGCCTCATGTGAACATATTATCTTACTCTTCCTCATGTTCCTGACAAGTTAGCCCAACTTACATGAAAATCCTTGGGTGGTTTCTCATTGATTCCCATGGTGACCCAGTGAGGTCTTTCCCCTTCATCCCAGCTTCATCTTATACTACTCTTTTTCATTCTCTCTCAAGACTTCAGTCACATTCATCTTTATTTTTCTGACTGCGTTCTGCCCTTTCCTATGCTGATCCTTCTTTTTAGAGTAATATCCCATATCCGTTAGCTTTATTCATAATTTAGTTCTCAATTAATTTTGTGTAGTTTGCTGAGTCTTTCTATACTGGATCTTAGATTATATCAGCTTTGGAAACTTTTGCCACTGTGTAATTTTATAGCACTTAAAATAATTCACAATTACTATTTATTTTTGTGATTATTTCATTATTGCCTATGTGCCCCTTTAGATTGCATGCCTCTTTTTTTCAAAATTTTTATTGCAGTAACTTTGTTTTACAAACTGAAATAAGCTCATATGTGTAGGTTCCCCATCCCTCAGATATATGTCAACACACCCTGCCCTCCCCCACATCACCAAGTGTTCTTCACCATTGTCCAGTGAATTCTGCCACCACTTGTAGCCCCCTCCCCACCCACCATCTCACCCTGTCCCATTCCCTATTGGTCACCTCAGTTCTATTGCAAGTGTCAAAGTTTTCATTTTGTTTTATCTGTTCCTTGGTTTTGTCTATTCAGTTCCACCTATGAGTGAGGTCATTTAGTATACTTCTTCTTTTGACTTATTTCACTTAGCATAATCCCTTCTAGATCCATCTTTATTGATTCAAATGACAAGATTTAATCTCTTCTAAGGGCTGTGTAATATTCCATTGTGTTTGTGTATATGTGTATATATATAATTTTTCTTAAGGAAAAATACCATGTGTGTTTTTTTGCTGAATATTGTCCTTCTGAACTTGTTTGAGTGATTGACTTAAAAAAATCACTCGTTATTTGAATACATGAATGAATGGTATTTCTTTTTATTGAAAATTTACTATGCGATAGACATTTTGTTAAGCACTTCATAAACATTTATCCATTCTAGTATTCTATGATGCAAGACTTACTATTATATGTCATATACAAAATAAGAAAAGAAACTTATAATGGTTAATGTATTTCCAATTTCCTTTTATCTGGCTAGAATCCAATTTCACTTGTCTCTAAATTCTCATGCTCTATTGCCTATCATGATTTTCTACAGTTACAATTGCTTTATTGTCCAGTAAGGAACTGGCCATCACTACCTTCCTGGAGACTTTACCCAACTCACCCCTCACCTAGTGATTCCTCTTCCCCTTTTCCTCCTCCAGCACCACTAATGTTTCTAATACCAGTTCTTCAGGATTACTGTGAAGGTGTCATGAAATCATTGGCATCAAAACATTAGCCCTGTACACGTTAACATGGCTTTCAGATATAAAGTGTCTTTCCTAATTCTTATGCTTTCTTTCCAACAAATAAGCCACACTGATTATGATCTGTTCTTAGCACTTCAGATTCCATGCTCCTGTGACTCCTCTCTCCCATCTTCCATTACTCTCTTCTTTTATGGCCACCTGCTAACATCTGCCCCTTCTTCAAGGTTTGTAACACATGGTAGCAACTCTCCATGAGGACCCAAGGTCAGAGAAATAAAGGCAGTGTTGGAGTTAAATGATCTTAACCAGAGGGAAAAGAATTTGAGGCTCAAAAGTCATGTGTTTGACTTGGGTATTCCTAGAGCAGCACTGTAGACATTCTGTTTGTAGACAGTGGGATATTCTCTCATTTTTTAAGAGATGGCCTTTCCATGTTCAGGGAATGTGCTAATGGGTGAGGGTGGGGCTGATGGTGATCATGCCCCCCCACCCCCATTTGTCAGCAGGCAATACTCTCACTAGCTGTACCTTCTGTGACTTTGTTTCTTCATCCACGTGTGGTTTCACCCTGCTCATTTTCTTTCTGGAGGCTCCATGATAGAAGATAATACTGCAGGGCAGTCTTTCAGGGTCCTGCGGATGCATCTTCCACAAGTGTGCCTCACTGACTGTATGAGTGGGGTTGAAGTCCCCCGGCATTATGTCTATGTGCCCTGTCACTCTCTGTGTTTGTCATGGGGGAAGAGACACCTAGTTCTCATGACAAAAGAGGTCAAATAGGTTCCTACAACCTGAGTTACCCACTTTTCTGGTGGGCCTGTGCTCCTCCCCATGTTTACAGGTGTGCACATGTGTGTGTGTGTGCCATGCCTGTAATACTACTTTTGAAAAGTCAGGTACAATAATTTCATACCTTATTCTACCGGTCATGATCTGACCCTTCCAGAATTTCAGATGCAAAATCCTCATTTATGAGAATTTGATAAATTCGATAAATCCTCATATATTCTGTATTTGGTCTCTTTGCACCTCCCTTCCTCCCTCTTTCTTTCCTTCCTTCCCTCCCTCCCTTCTTCTCTGGCTTTTAGTTGATGGTACATTGTCACTAGTAGGTGTCCATGACCTAGCTTTCTCTCTCTCTTTGTATTTTATTTATATTTTGCAACCCTTATTATCCACTCATAGTCAGAGTGTTTCATGAACAGTTTTGCAAAATATAGGTTATTATTTTATATGCAAGTCTTCACAGAAATTGTGTCGTGTAATAAATTTCATACTTGTTTTTCAGCTTGGCTTAATGTTTCTAAGCTATAACTATTTTTAATTCTTCTACTGCCTTGCCTCTCTCCCATTTTTCTTTGTCCTTATTTACTTGGCTTATCAACATAAAGTAGAGTTTATTTATTTTTAAGACATTTTGTTGAAGGAGCATTACATCATAACATTATATAGGTTTAAGGTGTGCACCATTGTAAATCAATATATCTGTATAATATATCGTTATACTAACAATAATCTAATTCTTTTCTTCACTATGTAATTTAAATAGTTTACCTTTCCTCTCATTCTTCTAATGTTAGGCGCCCTCTTTTGGATTTCCAAGGTATTTTCTCATTTTCCTATTACTGTATTTATCAACTTATTTTGCAATTAGCAAACCTATTTATCTGTTTATCTTGAGCAGCTCCATGGAAGAGACAAACATATCCATTTATGTAATTCTAGTACCTTAGAAAATTCTAGGAGTATGCTCTATTCTTAACATGTGTGTTGACTGAAAACTACTAATAGCGCATATTTATTGAGTACAGACTGTGTCAGGTACTATTCTAAGTGTTTTGCAGTTAATTCTAACAACAACTGTATGAATCCAAAACTACTATCATCATTGTCATTTTATAGAAAGGGTTATGGAAGTTCAAGTAAGTTGAAAGTTCTTGTAACATAAAATTCGAGTACTGTGTATAGTTGTACCTATAGGCAGATTTTGAATCCTTTTCAATGTGACACTCTTGGTAGATACCATCCATTACTAAAATTAGAGACTAGGCGGAATTGTCATGGTTTTCCATTACCACATAGTACATATTTATTATCTCATGGCGTCCATTAGCAGGAGACTGGGCACAACTTAGATTGGCCCTCTGCTCATGGCCCCAGAAAACTATAATCAAGTTGTCATCGGAATAATATTTCTTTCCAGAGTTCAGGTTCACTTTCAAGCTTAAATGGGTGTTATGTTGGCCAAATGTATTAGGACTTTTTTTTTCTTGGCTGGTTGTTATTTGGGGCCAATCTCAGCTCTTGAGACTGGTCACGGTTGCTTGTCACATGGTTCTGTCACAGATTCTCTCACTATCTGGTGGTTTTGCAGGAATATCTTTCTTTTCAGGAAGTTTACATTTTTTTAAAATGGGAGTTCAATTACACCCTTAAAAATCCTTTTACTTTTTCCTTAGAACTTAACTTACTCTTAGGAGTGAGGTTCAATACAGATTGCACTGGAGCTCATGAAGTAGGGGATTAAGTAGGACATGGGCATCCGAAGATGGGCGTGCTGGAAGGCTGTCTTAGAATTCTGCCTACCACTGCACCCCTGGTTTAGTCCATATTCTTTATTGTACAGATGAGAAAATCAAGATGGAGAGAAGGGAAGAGACTTGAACATACATATGCGTTGTCCAGAGACGTAGCTGGACTTAGGACTAGGTGTTTTGCTTCCTCCTCCAATGTTCTTTGCAATCATTGATTGTAGAATTGATTGCTGAATTTTCTTCTTCATCTTCTGTACAGATTCTGAGCAATCTCTGTGTTTTATTCATTTCGGGGACTTTCCCTTTTTCCAAACACCACTACCCCTAAAAGACAGATACACAGTAAATATTTTAGAGTCGATTTGACTAAAACTCCATTGGTTAAATTGAAGGAATTTCAAGACTTATGTGAACTGATCTAGTAATACCTACTACCAAACCAGTGGGGGAAACAGGCACAGAAGGAAACCTTACAAGACTTTGATGAAAAATTAAGAGCGTCTCTGTCAGTGACAATAGTATCTCTTCTTCCAGCAGCAGCTGTGACCTTAAGAGTCACCATGGGGAGCCTTCTTGTAGGGTGGACCTCCTGCTTTTTAGCAATGGAAGCTACTTACCAGTGAAGATCATGCTGGGCCTTGTGGAAGAACATGATGAGTAGGTGAAAAGGACATTAAAATGTCAGTTAATGACCCCAAACAGTTCTTTTGGGAATCTGCGGGGTTCATAAGATGCTTTCCCTTCCCAGTGGTTTCAGGACATTTGAATAGACTTTGTTCCTCTTTTCATCGTTTAATCTTATGAATATGAAATATGCACTTATCTGGATTACAGTCCAGCAAATAGAATCATGTGGGAATAGATCATCATCACCATAATAATGAATATTTTATCACAACTTCCTGTGAAAAATCTTCTGAGATTTAGATACTGATACAAATTCTTGTGGAGGGGGAAAGCCCATTTCATGGGAATCATAAGATTCTGAGCTTAATCTCCTAGATCAGCATATTGCCTGAAAAACAGATTTTTGAAGAATAACAAAGGCCTAAGGTGATTTTCAGAGTTAGGGTCAAATAAAAGTCAAGAAGGAAAATTTCTTTTTTTTTTTTTTTTAATATAGCATCTGAAAGGCATTTTTGATTGCTACCAGCTGAACTTTCTATTGCTGTATAATAAAGCACCCCAAAACTTAGTGGCTTAAAATAAAGAACATTTATTATCTTACAACGTATCATATCTCACTCTATATCATTATTTCTGTGGGTCAAGAATCCAGATGTGACTTAACTGAGTGCTTCTGGTTCAGGGTCTCTTCCAGGCTGCTATCCAGGTGTAGCTAAGTCTGTGATCTCTTCTTAAGGCTCTGCTGGGGGAAGAAGCTCTTCCAAGCTCACTGACATGACTACTGGCAAGATTCCTTGAGGTTGGTTGACCAGAGACATCAATTCTTTTCCACAGAACACGTGGGTCTTTTCATAGGGCAACATGGCAGCTGGATTTCTTCAGATGGAGAGAGAGAGAGAGAGAGAGAGAGAGAGAGAGAGAGAGAGAGAATGAATTTAAGTGGATGGAAGCCACTCTTTTGTAATCCTACTCTAGCTAATCCTAGAGGTGACATCTCATTACTTTTTGAGTATTCTGTTCGCTATAAAGGAGTCACTAATTCCTAATTATGCTTAGGGGGTCAAGAGGAATAGGTTACATAGACCAGGAGGTGGGGATGACTTATGGACTGTTGCAGAGGGTGCCTATTTCCAGCTTAGAAAGGGATCAAAAGGTCCCTGTTGAGACTGGATAATAGCCTAGTGTTATGTCTATTGGATAAGCATTGACAAGGCCCAGTTCTCAACCTAGTCTAGAAAGAATCATGCAGTAGCCAAGTCTTTATGCATGGTACAGGCCTCAAGCAGAGATCTCCAGCAGAATACCTTTTCATTACTGATGCAGTAGAGATAGCGGTAAGGTGCTGTGGGAGTTCAGAGGTGATCCTGTTATTTCCAGAAGAGAGATCAAGAAAGGATTCCTAAGGGTGATTTCATATAAAATGTGATTTGAAAGACATGGAGTATAGTGGAGAACAGAGCTAGGATGGGAGGGAAGACATTCCAAGAGGAGGACAGTATAAACCACATCTTGAGGAGGCTACAGTGAAGGTCAATGAGATATAATAAAAGCAGCATTTCCTCCTCTGTTCCTTCATGCTCTCTCTAAACCACAGCTAATGAGTCCTTGTGGAAGCAAAACCTCATAATTCATAGAGTTCATGGTCTCCACAATTGCTTTAGGGAAATGACTTTAGAACTAACTCAGAACTCTTCTATCGAAGAGGAATTACAAATATTTGAACAGAATTTTTTTTTAGTACTCACAGACCAATACATAATAAGACTTTAAAGTATGAAAATGTACCTTCTTCAGATCTGGTTTCCTTAACTGTTCTAGTACTAACTGTATATGAGGATAGTCAAGTTCGTAGATGGTTATAAGCCACCTGGTTAAAAACAAAATACCTGAATTTATATCTTCCCAAGAAATCTTTTGTATTAAAGCACAAGAAGGTTTCTGTTAAATAGCAACTTTGTATTTAGGATTCTTTGATTTCACAGTCAGGAGAGGGTGAAGCAGTTAATGTCTGGTTGATGGGAGAGCTGGAGCAGAATCTGGGAAAGTCAGAACCTGTGGAAGCATCACGATGTGAAGGTCACATGGGTATCAGGGCACCTGAGCATAGAAGGAGAAGGACCCCCAACAATGGAGGCCAGAGCAAGAATCCTACAAGGTGAGAGCTGGAAGATCCTAAGAGTTTGAGACCACCATTTTTATTTTTCAGGTGAGAAATCTATGGAGGTGGGCTGTTGGTGTGTATGAAATAGTAGGCCCGTGGTTGAGCAGGAGTTAGAATGAAACCATGTGATCAACCCCCTTGTGCTAGCAGTAGAATCAAGTCTAAATGGACTTCCCAGATCCTTCTCTTTAGAATTGCCTCCCTCTGCCCCATGCCTTTTCTTTGCCCAGAACTTCACTAACCAATATGAATCTACTTTGCATGAAAATGCTTTACATAGGAATGTCTCTTTCTCCAAACGAGTGGACAGCTACCAATTGTGGTCTAGTGTTCGAGCTCTTTTTTGATGATTGTCCCAAGTTTCCCCTTGGAAACCATTATACCTGTTCACTTCTGTGGTTGAGTATGACTGGCTCCATCTTCAGATTCAGGTGTGTGCACAGATCACCCTTACCTCTTGCCATTGTTTCAGAGAGGATAATCCAAGCAGAGCCAATAATATCTGAGGAAGTATTTTCTGGAACTCTTGGAAAGAAAGTCTTTCTATCCTCCCCTAGATTTAGTCATGTGAGACTTGGAATTGTTCTAGACATTTTCTTAGGATGGAGACCAGTTCTAGGCTGAGGACAATACATGAAGGAGACAGAGATGTGAGATGCAAAGAAACTTAGTTTGAATGGTCTTTGAATTTCTGGATTAAACTGAAGCCAGCTCAATCCTTGAAGTGTTGACTACTTGAGCCATTAACCTAGAGTGATCCTATTAAAATATAAGCCAGATCATGTACTTGTCTGCTCAAAACCCTACAAACCTACCACTTCCCATTATACTCAGAGAAGAATCAATGGTTTTATAATGATTTGCAAGATTGGATGATCTGACCTACAATTAACTCTTCCCCTTGCTCATTCTTCTCCAGCCTCAGCGAATTCTTGGTGCTTCTTCAATAAACAAGATATGCTCCTGTGTTCATGCTTGTCTTCCTGTTTCCTCTTTCTGTAATTCTTTTCCTCCAGATACATAACCTCCTTCAGCTTACTCATTTCCTTAAGGTCTTTGCACAAATGCGCTCTTCTCAATGTGTTTACCCAGACCACTCTATCCAATATTGCAACCCTCACTCTTCTTCCCAAACTTCTGATTTCTCACTTCCATTACCATGCTTTTCAGTTTCTATAGCACTCACACTTTTTAAATATCTTATGTATTGCACTTAGTACTTTTAATGCTTAATGTGTCTTTCCCCTTACTGGATTGTGAATTCCTAAGAGCAGAGATCTTTGTTTGGTTTCTTACATTTTTCACGCACCTAGAACAGAGCATGAAACATAAATATTGGTTTAATGAATGAATGACTTGGACTTATGGTTAAGACATAATAGAAGTACTGTTCAGAGTGTCACGTAGAACTGCTAATGGCTCCTCTTAGATCCCAGGGGGCTATACAAATCTCACAGGTGATAATGAGACTGCTCCTTGCTTAGCTCTGAATCTACTTTCATGTTAAACAAAATTGCTCATTCCTACCTCTGGGACTATTCCAAGTGTTGCTAGGGGCTCAGCTGATCCGGATTCCCAGGGAGAAATAGAATTGTTTTTCCAAGGAAAGATTTATTTCTTATCTTTCTTTTGGTGTTTGACAGTGGAATTTTCTATTCCCTCTAGAATAAATCTTACTAGTCACTCCAGGGTGTTACTCACTCTCCAGGCCTCAAGAAAATAACCATAGTGCTTAAATTGTACTTTTTCAAATTTGTGCTTATGAATTAAAAAGAAAAGGACCACAAGACTGAAAAATCAGGAGCAAACTGTGTTGTATAGAATCCATTTACTTAACTGAGTCTGCCTCCTTCACAAGCATAAAGGGAAAAGAAACCCTTAGGTTGCTAATTTCTTTTGAGAAAATTCCTGGAAAAAATACATACATACATACAAACATATGTCTCCCAATGGAAAAATAGTTAATAGTCACATGATTAGGGGGAACATTCTTTTCCTAAAGAAATATATTTGCAAACATAGTTCTGTTAAAGATACAGTTAATCAGTTTTCTTAAACTGTCTAGTTAGTGTCTCTATTGATTAAGATGTAGTTTCATCTACCATAACAAAGCCACACTAACGGTGGCCGAGCACAGGCATTCTAGGTTCCAGGGTGCTAATGAAGGATGTTTCTATCATGTTTTTCAGCCACCCTCCACATTGGTTTCCAGTGCGGAGTCTAAGACGGCTTTCCTCTAGCGGGAAGGGAAGAAAAGTGAGAAGAGGACAAATCCATCCCTTTTATGAGCATGGTCTGGGAGGTGGACAGATCCCTTTCACTAGATGTTTATGACTTAGAACTTAGTAACATAGCCATAGCAATGGTTTTGAAAAATGTGATGCTGGGGGTGTGAAAGACGGGCTTCCCTAGAGTGTGCCTATGTGGCATGTTGAATATTTTGAATAGAAATGAAGAGACCCACCGTTTAAGAATGATGTTCCTTTTCTTTTTGTCTAACTATTTCTCTCTAAAAATAAGAAATGGATTTTCACAGTGGTGGTTCAGAGAGTGAGAAATGGCCTTAATATCCCAAACCAGGGCTTGCCATGTCTGTTTTTAATGCATATGTATATATATATATATATATATGAAACTGTAAAATTATTTTTTCTTTAAGTAGCAAAATTCTTTATTCTATCTTTCCCTCTTAAATTTATTGCCCTAAATTTATTTCTAGAGACTATATAACTTCACTGGAATGACCAGATGAGAGTGCATGTTATTCTATATATGGGCCTTATGGACAGGTAATACATGTTTTTTTCTTCTTGTCAATCTCCCTATGCCAAGGTAATTATTTTCCAACCATATAGACCTAGAAGAGCAGAGGAAGATTACTTTTTTCCCCAACAGTGGTCTTTAGATGGTCAGCTTTCCTACTAAAATGGAGGGTTACTATTAATAATGGAATAGGGAGAAAGTGCTTATTGCTTTTTTTTGTTTATCAAATATTTATTATGATCTTTGCCTACAGAGGCACAACATAAATAGAACAAGTCTTCCTGAAATGTAATCAATGTTCATACCAACTAGTTGATAACTTGCAGTGGAAAATGCAGGTAGGTGATCTGTGACTGACTGGTTCCCCTGTCTGGATTTTGACAAGTCACAGCAAAGACCCTGCCTCAGGAACCAGGCTGTGCAACAGGTCTTCATTTCCCATCTCTGACCATCCATATGTCAGGGCGTATCTTTTGCCTCACACACAACACTCTTTCCCCCTAAAAGGGACACCCCAAGGCATCTTCATTGCTGCAGTATTTATTTCTGGATACTGGGAAGAGGCACTGACTTTGGCAGCAAGGTCAGATGCAGGCCCCTGCAGTCTGGCCACCTGTAAGAAAAGACTAGGTCTTCCTTCTTAGAATCTGGTAGAAGAACTAACTAACTGCACCCCCAACTCTCCTCCAGAAAAGGGAAGAATGAGAAATAGGTGGGTTCATAGAAGTGACAGAAACCTGCTGAGGAGGACTGGAAAATTGTCTGGGAAACAGTAAAATCCTTGTGCAGTCCATGTGGCAGAAAGATGCTTAAGATGGCTCTTATCATCCCTGAACCCTAGAATTCACACCCTTGTGTGATCCCTCCCCTTTATATATGTGGATGTGTGGGAACCCTGGTTTGCTTTTAACCAGCATAAAACAGCAAGAGTGATGGCATGTCACTTCTACCATTACATGAAGTGGAATGTGATGTCCTTCTTGCTGGGAAGCGCTCTCCATTTCTGGCCTTTGGTAAAGAAAATGGTCATGGTGGGGTGTCCCATGAGGCAAGGAATGAGGGTGGACTCCAGTCCATAACCAGGTAGGGATTGATACCCTTAGCCCTACATCTGCGGGAAACTCAATTTTGCAACAACTATATGAGTTTAGAAGCAGACTCTATATTGCTTGAGCCTTGAGATGAAACCCCAGTGCTGGCCGGCACCTTGATAGAAACCTTGTGAGAACTGTGAAGCAGAAGACTCAGCTAAGTTACACCTAGAATCCTGACCCACAGAAACTAGGATCCAATAAGAGTGACATTTCAAACCATTAAGTTTGTGATAATATTTTTATTATCATTATGAATATTATCACGATGTATACAAATTCAGCCCATTTGAAGCCTCTGTACTACTCTCTGGGGAGAAGTCCTGAGTCAGCTGTTCTGTGCTCCGTGGCTTTGTCCAATTGGGAGTCCTTCCTGATCTGCTATTCTCTGTGACCACATCTGATGTCCTCATTAGAAAGTCTGTGCTTTCTGATGTCTGTACCGACTGTGTAGCCCTCTTCATTCTGATGTGCATTGGGGTTCCAGGGATAACTCTATAGACCTGGTTATGAGTTCTTCAGAGGAAATTAAATTACCTCAAAATCAAGCTACACATCATTGAATTTCATATGATAAGTCTAAGATATATTATTATTCTATATATCACTAAGAAAGAAAACAATTTCCAATTAAACTTTGGCACAAAGCTTTTTCACCTAGATTATGAGATACATCTGTATTTTAGAACTGTTAAAATGTGAAAGTGTGTGCTATGTGATGAAATTTAGTTCCAGACATTTAGCTTCTAATCCATTACATATGTCAGTTTTGACAGAAAAAAAATCTCATCTAGATCTAGTTTCTAAGCTTGAAAACTCTAAGCTTTCATTTACTGGCACAGTTTTGGGTGATGGCATTAACGCTTAAGGGAAACTTAAGGGAGAAGTAAAATCTTAAAAAACATTTTTTTTGCTGCTGACTTTAATTTGTATTCATTGAGATACCGTTTTATTTATTTTTAAAAATAACAATTATTTCTTTTGTTTACATTGCTATATTCATTTTAGGGTATTGAAATTGCATCCCAGTGTGTGTATGTCACACCACACCCACCACCAGCATTCTCATGTCCTTTACCAGCACCTTGCTCCCTCCTTCCTTCCCTCTCCCCTCCTACTCCCCTAAGAGCCACAATTTTGCGTCTTGCAGATTTTGTTGAGATTTGTCTGTTCCTTTTTGTTTCTTTATATTACACATATGGTGAAACTACCTTGTATTTCCCCTTTTATTTCCTACTTATTTTGCTTATCATGAGCCCCTCCCTTTGCATAGAATTACATTGAGTATCTAGACCACAGCTTCTTTATCTCATCATCTGTTGATGGGCATCTAAGTTGTTTCCATATCTTGTCTATTGTGTATTGTGTTACTATTGAGAAGACACACAGATAGCCTATAGACATAGGAAATAATGCTCTACTTGACTCATCATCAGAGAAATGCAAATGCAAACTGCAATAAGTTATCATCTGACACCAGTAAGAATGGCCTAAGTCAAAAAGACTAGAAATAACAAGTGTTGGAGAGGGTGTGGCTAAAGGGGAACTCTCCTTCATTGTTGGTGGGGAATGTAAATAAGAGCTACCTGTTTGGAAAGCAGTATGGAAATTCCTCAAAAAAAAAAAAAGGAAAAAAAAAGAAAGATGGAGCTACCATTCGATCCAACAATTCCACAGTTAGGCATAGACCCAGAGACATAAAAACACTAATCAGAAGTAAAAACTTGTTCTGATGCTCATTTGAGAAGTATTTTCAAATACTTGAGAGAGGCTGGGACTGCAGTCTGACTCTTAGGAATCTTCTTTGGTCACTGCTTATAGTCAACGTGAGTTATTTCTGTCTAGAATATTCCACAAACAAGAAGCAGCTAATACACAAAAAGATAAAATTACGCCAAAACATTCATTAGAATTATCAGTTCTATAAGCACGTAGTATATCTTCTAAGATTGTTGCTAAGAGTCTGACTATGTGTTTTGGCATGCGACAGCAGACTCATCAGTTTCTTCACCTTTGTCTGATGTTTGCCTCTAAACCAATACCCATATGTAGGTTTGTCCTGGCAGCAAGAAATTCTTCATAGTTACAATTCAGGCTATATGAACAGTGATTTATCTAACTAAGAGAGGAATTTGTTTTCCTGTCATGTGGTGGGCTGAGAACAGGTAGACTGAAACTGAAATGAAAATTTCCTAGTGCTCTTTCTAGCTTGTTCTGCTAATCCCGACACATATGGCTTCCACATCTATAGTTCCTACTGTTGCGTCTTTGTTTCCACCAGTGGAGATGAGTCAAGAGAAAGCAGAGAACACACTCTTCTTTTCCTAGACTAGCTGCTCACACACCATAGACCAGAAGTTAGACTTAGAACCACCCGAAGTCACAAAGCAGGCTAGGAATGTAATTATTAACTTGAGGATCAAGTGTCCAGCCCAAGTCAGGGATTCTATTACTAAGGGAAGAAGGGGAGAGTAGGTACTGATGGATAACTAGCAAGCTCTGCCACAAAAACTCTTTACAGCCTCAATATTTGTGTTCCATCAACTATTCAGGTGTCCCTCTCAAAAATAAATAATGGTCACTAAAAAGCTGCAAAATGAAGTATGCTAATTAAAGAGCTCCCTCCCCAAACAATGGACTCTTGCCAAAGCAAATTCTGTTCTTCAAATCAGATGGCAAAAACTTCCTTACTCTCAAAGTGGTAGCTCTTTGAGCTTAGGGAAATCTTAAAATAGGCTCTCTAGGAAGAATTATATACAAAGACTTGATATAGTACATTTGACTTTTTTTTCTCACAGAATTTGCTTAACAATTGTTTTTGAGAGTTTATTATGATCCCTAAAAACGAGGTCTTGAAGACCCTGTGAGATTCAGATATAGGACCAGAATAAGCGCTCTAGACAATGATGACCTGGGGCCTGTTCCCCCGGTAGTCAGTGGTTTAATTGCCTTAGTCTGATTGACTCTGGCTTTGTGTTTTGAATGTTATTATAAAAACGTAGGCTGCTATGCCTGGCTCAGGCTGAAAATTTCACATGTTAAAAAGATAAGACAAAAATGCTTTCATAACAAGATAATCATCACATTCTTACTCAACTGTTGCAAACAGAAGGCTAGATATCCTCCATAAAGATGGCTTACTTTAGCCTCTTGATTCAGTTCCCCAAAAACCCAAGAGTCTTTCTAGTGAACACTTTAAGGAATTAAACTTTGACTTCCTTTTACTTTCCTTATGAAAGTCCTTTTTTTTTGTTTTGAATATAGCTGAGTCATATTTTGGGATGCTATTGGTATTTTCAGCTAAGTTCTGAGCTGACTGTCATTAAAGCTCTTAGAATATAAGCTTCAAAATGGGCGGGGCCATGTCTGTCTTGTTCATTTGTAAACCTCCATTCAGCTCAGCATGTGACACCAAACGTTCATCCTAAAAATGTTTGCTGGAGAAATGAATTCCTGAAAATTGGTTAAGGAATGTCAAGTAAGATTCAAAACTGATTTGGGATGATCAAGTGAAATTGATACAATATCATCATAGACATTAGAATTGGAAGGGAATGTTCTGAATCAGATGTCATCGATTGTAGTGAAAGAAAACAGAAGACAACAACGAAAATCAAACCAAAGCAAAAACATACCCTAAATGCCCATCTTGATTTGTGATTCCCTGAGGGACTGAGAAAGTTATCTGACCTTCTTGAGGAACATTTCTTCATCTAGTCAAGGCGCCCATGACTCAGAGTGGGTTTTTGTTGGGATTAGGATTGGATAAGGTGACGTATGCACTAAAAGAACTTTGCATAATTTTGGACACTGTACATACTTTTGGTGCAGAAATTGAGGAAAGGAAATGGTCATTCTAATGGGAGTTGAAGGAGGGCATTTGATTTGGAAAATAGCTTCTACCTGCTGGTTCTAACTTATTAAGAGATCTTCCGGTTGTATCTGGCACATTCACTACTTGGTATCAAATTAGAGTGTTCCTCTTCGAAAATGGTCCCATGCTTTGCTGGTCTGGTCAAAAATAAAGTATGCCCTCTATTGTGAAGAGAGTAGTAGAGGGCAATAGTGGATGGTGGGAGTGAAGCTACTTGTATTCTGATCTATTTGACTTGGAAGAAGCCCTGCTGAGACAGCACACCTAACCTGGAGAAACCCCATACAAGCTAGCTTTGAAGACCCCAGGAACATGCTGACTCTGAGTTCATGAGCTCAGGTCAGTGAGCACATGAAACAAGCACAGAGCTGGAGTCTTCAGGACTGCTGGATGCTAGAAATGTGACTGAGATGCTACTGAAACAAATTCTTGGGTTTCTCTAAGCCCAGGAATGGTCTTTTTTCACTAGTTATTTAGCTCTTGAGAAGCAGAAAATCAGAGGCCATCCGAGTTCATGAAAGATAGCCAGGACCATTATGGGTGGCTTGTAAAGAGTTTCTGGAACTCTCTGAGGGTCTAAGTAGAAGGTGAAGAAGTCCTGAAAAAGGTGGAAGATGACAGATAACTTTTCTGAATTCCTCGTTTAATCTTAAGAAAGTTATTCTCAAGATCCTGGGACAAAATCGGGGTGACCATAAAAGGCATCAGAGACTTCAGAGAGCAGAGGTGGTGGTGGGTGGTCTGGGGCTTTATGTAATCTTGGACTTCAGAGACACAGAGATGAGAATCCTTTACATAGTTTGGCAGCATAGTTTAGTAGGTAAGATCTTGAGATTTGGAGTCTAACCTATCTGGAATCAAATGCAGGCTCTCCCACTCTACCAGTGCAATTCTAGGAGTTTAGCTGAAGTTTAGTTTTTTCATCTGTAAAATGAATATATGTTAGCTTGTGGCTCTGAAGCACATTCTGTGTGCCAGGATCTGTGGTAAGTAAGCTCTTCACTTACATACCAAATTTAATGCAAAGTATCAACCTCCTACAGTGGGAGTGAGGATTAAACACAATCACACCTGTAAAACACTTATTCCAGGTAACTGGCACGTAGAAAACTATTTAATAAATGGCTGCTATAATCATCACCAGTATTGGCTATAATTACGGAATTTTAGATTTCAGGTTTGGTGCCCCTGGAGATTGTAGTTAAGCTTGAAATTGAGCTTTTTGTAATAACCTCTCTCCTTTTTATAATTGTCTTTATGATTAAATCTTACCTCTGAGGGTTTATTGAAGCTCAGTTCGCTCTGCATTTCTGATTCTGATTTGTTAGCCAGAACACACCTCTCTCTACAGGTGTGAGTGACAGACTGCTCAGGAGAAAGTGATGTTCCAATAATTCTAGAATGCATGACAGGTCTAGATTGCTGCCCAGAGACTCATCCACCAAGAAGGAAAGAGGGACGAAAGAATTGCTCTGACATAATTTTAGGTCTAGATGTTTATAAGAGTCTTAGAGCAGTCTTTTCTGTAGATGCTGTTGTGGATTGAATTCTCTTCCTCATAAAATTCATCTGGGCTGCAGCCCTCTCCCCATTAGTTCAGAATGTGACATTTGGTTTTTACTGGGAGATTTTAATCAGATTAAAATGAGGTCACTAGGGTGGGTCCTAATCCAATGTGATTGGAGCCCTTATGTTAAACAAACAAACAAACCACATCTCTAGAGAGAACAAAAACCATGTGAGCATGAGCATGGGTCTCTAAAACTTCAAGAGAGAAGCCTGCAGTAGATCCTTGGTAGGAATCAGCCTGCAGTAGATCCTTGGTAGGAATCAGCCCTACCAAAACCTAATTTCAAGTGTCTAGTCTCTGGAACTAAGAGTGAATAAATTCTTGTTGTTTAAACAACCCAATTCATGGTATTTTGTTACAGAAGTCCTAGCAAACTGATAGAGATAATAACATTTTGTCTACTTTAAGTTCATAGACAGTATTCTGAGAGGGATGGTATAATCAGGAAGAGGTGGCAGGTATAAATGATCTCTCATGCTTGGAACTGAAGCAGACCACATCTGGAATTGATTTCCATTCTTCATATCTGTAGAGCTGGAATTCCAGAAAGTGTTTACAAAGCTCACGATCATTAGGTGAGGGAGAAAGATGACTCATTAAAGTTACTCAATAATGCAACAATAAATGTTTTCAAAGAACAGGAATTTATCAAAGTAGATTGTGCAAAATGGCTAGCCTGAATTATCAGATAGGTAAAAAAAAAATATATATATATATATATATTTAGACATTTAACATACAATAGCTAGAACAATGCAGATTGCTTATAAAGTTCTTTAAAACACATGTGTTAGTGATGGACTAGAATATTGATTCCATACAGATATGGTATTCAGTTTAGAGTAGAAGATATATTACAATAGTCTACTCATTCTCATTACTCTTACGAAAGTATTTAGCTGGCTGTTTCAAAAAATGGGTATTTTTCAAAACGAACTATAAACAATGTTCCAAATTGTTAAAAATGTACACTATACTAGACCAACTGAAAAGCTCATCTTCAGTTATAAAATAATTTTATTCTCTGGTTAAATGTACATGTGGATTTTAAGTAATCGCAACCACAGAAATACTAATACATGATGAAATGTGCACTTTAGAACTGAGACAACAGAGCAAGTAGAGTCCATAGATTCAAAAGGGTCTTGTGGTCCAACACATTTGGGAAATGCTCTACACTCTTTTCTCTCAGAGATTCATCATGCACACTGGTATGCATATGCAATATACTTTTGGAAAGTCTGACAGTAAAGAAATCTAATATTAATTAGAATTTTCAGCCTGGCCTTGGAGTCCCTTTCATGTTGAGCATCTTTTGAGAATATATTCTCTGAACTCTCCTTTGGGAAATGCTGGCCTCAGGCAGATTTTGTTGACATTTGTCTGATGGGCACAGCTGTCAGATTTTGTGAGGTTGGAACAAGAGAAACTTTCTATTGTTTTGCCAGTTTATGTGACATCAGAAACTTTAAAAAAAGTAAGGACATTCAACAGCTAAAATAACTAGAACAATGCAAATAATTTCCTTCTTATTAGAAGTCTTTAAAGCACATGTGTTAGTGCCTGAATGGAATATTGATTTTATTCTTTCAAAATATTTTTAATAGTAATATTATTCGTTTTGCTTACAATGCTATGTTCATTTTCGAGTATTGAGGCAGGGTATCGAAGTATCGAAGCTGCTAGATTTGATACTAGTACAAGGTGGATGCCTTCATTATGGCAGCTCATGGTTGGTCATGGATAACGTATGTTAATCAGTCTGCATTCTCCTCTGTCCCTGGGCCCCTAATGCCCGCAGATCTTTGCAGAGGGCATCTGAGCACTGTTGGATGATGGGGTAATATAAGTGCCTAATATTTATAGGATCTGGGGAGAGTTTCCTGTGCTGACTAGCCCTGCAGCTTCTATTAGTAATGAACCTAGATGAAATTTGCTTAATATCCTCCTTCCCCCATCTACCTCAAATATCTTTATCAATTTTTGTCTTCTTTTCCAGTGTACAAGAAGCTTCCTTTTCTACCCTTAACTGTTCTTCAAGGTTAATGCTGCTTCTTTCAAATTAATATTGCACTAGGTGTTTTTTTTTTTTTTTTTTAACACTTTTTGTTTAAAAGAAAGTACAGGCAGGTATGAAGGCGAGTTCGGCAGACAGACAGGAAGAGAGAGGAGGAAGAAGCTTTTTATCTTATTTCCATTTCAGTTGTTCACATTGGTTGTTTTCCCCAGAACTCAGGGATCTGTGGCCTGTGTCCTCTGAGGCGACTGATTTAACCACTGCTCCACCAGGGCGCACCATACTAGTTGTTTTTGAAATATTTGAATGATGTTGCTATAGCATATTAACTTGTGTTTTTCATGCTTTTTATAGAGCAATCATTAGCAAGAGAGGCTCGTTTATCAGGCAGAAGGGTTATGCTGCTTCTCCAGATAAACCTATCTCTGAAAAACCTGATAACGTTTTGTACAGTTTAGCAACTTATAAAGTGCCAACACTTTTTTGAGTCTATAGGGGAAAAAGTGCTCTGGGCAGATAGCATCTTGTATAAAACTTCTGCTTGGAGGCTTCTTTGTGTCTAATAGTTAGAATTGAGGTCCAATTCATAACTTTTTTTGCTATCATGGCTAGCCTCTCTACTACTTCTTTGTCTTTGGGTTATAGATCAAAGGTTTAAATGGGAATCGCAATGCTATGAAACATGGAGGTCACTTTGGTGTTCTTCCGGGAGTTGTTAGAATTAGGCTACACATGCACATAAGAGAGAGCGCCACAGAAGAGGTGGTGCCAGCTATTAGGGGAATCCATAGCAAAGAAGTCTTTTCTCCTTTCTGAAGCTCTCCCCTGGGGTATAGTCAGGATATATGTGCAGAAGAATCTGACAACCAGGCTTGACAACAGTGTATTACTCAAGCTAACTCCGTGAAGGAAGTGGTTACCATGCTGATATAAACGAGGGACGGTGAAATGTCACGCACTGGATGTTCATCACACAAAAAGTGACGAATGGCATTGAACCTGCAGAAGGATAATGAAAAAGCAGGACACATATTGACAAGAGCTCTATTAAACATCTAGTGAGCTCTGAGCCAGTTACTCACAGGATGCAGGCTCTTGGAGACAGGAGGAATGCATCTAAGAATGGTTCATCAAATGCTTTGTAAATTATGCCTTCTGATAAAGTGTTGGGAAGAAGTGAGAGGTCATTTTAGAAAAGAATATTCCAGTTAATTTACTTTTCCCTGTGTGAAAAATATGTATTGTTTTGTTAAGAATGCAAGCTTTGGAATTAAATTAAAACCCTGGTTCCACCACTTGGTTACACAGCTTGAACAGGTTATTTGACTGTTCTGAATTACAGAATGAGAAAGTAGGAATGATGGGCTTTTCATAATCTGAAAATGAGATGTTTTTGTCAAAATTCAATGAGAAGAATGCATTTTCTGCATATGGGTACATAGGAAGCCAATGCTAATCTAAGATGATAGTAATATTGACTCTCTCTTCAGGTGTTTCTTAAATGAAAAAAGACTATTCTTGGAAGTATCCATGAAATTATGCTGCTGTGACTCAAGGATTCTTCCATCAAATGATTTTTCAGATTTATCACCAATGTTGATTATTTCCAGTTTCCCTTTTACAACTCTTAGGACAAAAGTCCTGTTTTGTTTTCCTGCCAATGTCCCTTCACCTTTTTTTGCTCATTACCCACCAGAAAATGTGAAACTTCACTATGATTAGAGAGTTATATTCTTCACTGTTCATTCTTTCACAAGTCACTGGATTATGTGCCAGTACAAACTGACATCTGAGTTGCTAATTATCAATTGCTCATTATCTATGATGAAGTTTTATGTTTTTCTTTCTAGTTTGCAGCATATATTTAAAAATTCTTATTGAGGCAACTTTGATTTACAAAATAATGTAAGCCATATGTGCAGATTCACCATTTGTCAATTATATAACAACATGCCACTTACACCATTAAAATCCTCCACTTCTGTCCATTGGGCCCTACTGCCACTTGTTCCCCCCACCCCCTTTCCTATTGATAACCTCAGGTCTGTTGTCAATGTCCAAGGGTTGCTTTTTTTGTTTGTTTGTTCATTTTTCTTTGTTTCTTCATATTCCACATATGAATGAGTTCATCTGGTATTTGTCTTTCTCCTTCTGACTACCTTCACTCAGCAAAAACTTTCTAGTTCCATCCATTTGTCACAAATGACACGATTTCACCTTTTTAGGACTGAGTAGTATTCCATAGTGTATATGTACCACATTTGACCCATTCCTTTGACAATGGGCACTTGTTACTTCTTGGCTATTGTTCATAATACTGCAATTAACATGGAGGATGCTCATGTATTTTTATTGAAATATATTTAAATACAAATTATTTTATTGGAAAACCTTGTTATTCATAGAAATGAATATCATTTCACTTTTATTTTACCCCCCATCTTTATCTCACATCTCCTCTTGCTAACAGTGTACCAGTCATCATGGATTCTTCTTCTTGTTCTCCACTACTTCTGGCTCTTTCAACATGTTGCTCCATGTGCCATAAATAACCTCCAGTACATTTTCTAGTGCTATTAGCATTCCCATTACTACCTCCTACTCTTTATTCTAGTCTCAGCTTGAATTCTCCTTCCTCAGGGATTTTTTTTGACCCCTCAAATGAGGACATGTTCTGTTATGTCTACCATAGTCTTGGTCTTTTTGTTTTATACCCAATTTTAACACTTGCCATTATTTTAAAGGTTGCTTAATTTCTAATTTCTCATAGATTGTAAATTCCATGAATATATTAGCTAAGGAAGAAAATAATGATTAATTGTATATTTGAATGAATGAAATATTTACAAAATGTATAAAACAATACATAAGTTACATAATCATTTACACAATTAATGCATACTATTTTGTTATCCTTTAAGAAGTCACACTTATTATTTTTATTTAATGTGCTTCTCTGAGTCAAAGAATTATGACAGGCTAACTAAGAATAAAACACTAAAACACATGGTCATAATAAAAAAAATCTAAACTTTCATGCTTTCTTTGGTTGATTGATTTAAAAATATCTACTGTGTGCCTACTTTGAACAAAGCACAGTGTAAGTGCTGGCAAATCATTATTTGGTCACGTAGGATTGCTACCTCTTCTTGGAAATTAATCCTTTTATCATTATACAGTGATTCTCTCTATGTCTGGTAATTTTCTTTGCTAGGAAGTCTACTTTATCTGACACTAGGCTAGGAATTTTTTATTTCTCTGACTAATGTTTGCATTGTTCACCTTTTTCTTCTTTTTCCTTTCAGACAATGAATATAACTACATTTGAAATGAGTTTCTTTTACACATCACATGATTGCACCGCATTTTTCTATCTACTCTTCTAAACTCTCTTTTAATTGGTATTCAAATGGGAATCTTAGAATATTAGGAAAAAAGAGAGCATGGAAAGAATAAGGAAAGGAGGTGTAGTTATTCAGCTTTTGTTTATTTGGGAATATTTTAATTTCCTCTTCATTTCTGAAAGATGTATACACCATTTGGTTGCTAGACATTTTTTTTTTCAAAACTTTCCAGTGTTGCTCGTAGTTCTATGGCCTCCATGGTTTCTGAAGAGATATTGTCTCTTATTAGTTTTGAGAACCCCTTTTATGAGATGAGTCATTTTTCTCTTTCAAGATTCTCTCTTTATCTTTGACTTTTGGTGATTGAGTCTATATTGTTTTGGAGGTTTCAAACTAGAAGCACTTCTTTCCTAAACCTCTTAAGGCTTCTTTCATATTGTGGTTTCTCAGGCTGTAGATGAGTGAACTTAATACGGGAATAATAATGCTATAAAACACAGAAACCACTTTTTCGGCTCTTGAGACTTCTCATTGGTACTATGGCTTAGATACACGCAAAAGAGAGTTCCATAGAAAGTGGCGATGGTTGTCAGATGGGACGCACATATGGAGAAGGCTTCTTTCCTCTCTTCAGTAGAGGAGATCTTTAGGATAACAACTAAGACATGTGTGTAGGAAGAAGTGACAAGTGACACAGCAAATGTCAGGTGAAGCCTCACAAACATAGTTAGGAGCAGGATGTTGAAGCCAATGTTGGAGCATGAGAAGGCAAGAATCGGGGGTGGTTATGGTTAAATTTATTGGATTTGCAAAAATTAAACAAAGAAAGCAAGCAAGCTTGTGTTTACAGAGGCATTTAGGAAGCCTATGATGTATGGACCAATCATGAATTGAATGTAGACTCTCTGGGACATGACTATTGGATAGCATGTGGCTACATAACAGTTCACTGCCATGGCAGCCAGAATATAAGTCACTTGTTATAAAAGCACCGTAGACTAGTAATTGCACCATACATGTTGTGAATGATATGGAATGTTTTGTGTCCATAAAATTCTGCAATATCTTGGCTGTGACAGTGGAGGAATAAGAGAGATCAACAAAAGCCAGATGTTAGAGGAAAAAGTACATAGTGGTGTGAAGGCTAGAATCAATCTTGATGAGCAGGATCATGCCAATATTGCCCACTATGGTGGCCACATAGATAATTAGAAATATTATAAGAAGGATATGCCATGACCTGTGTTGGTCAATAAATCTCAGGAGAATGAATTTGGTTACTTCAGTGTCATTGTTTTGTTCCATAGCTAGTAAAGATTAAATACCAGCTGCAAAGAAAGAAGGGAAGAGAAAGAATTCCATTGTGATGTTTTAACTAAACGTGAAATTGGAAGACGTATAATATTTGATTTTGTAGTGTATGCAGAGAGTATTTTCTATAATTGACTTGGCATTTAAAGGCAACTTGCATGACATCTAACTTAGATAATTTAATTTATAGTTTGGTCTGTTTCATAGATCAGTTTCTTTTTGTTTTCATGGCATAAATGACTGAAATTTTATAAATATATCACTTAGGATATATATAAAAACATACTTTGAATATTTGCTTTCTTTTATGTCCTAACATTTTAATTAACATAACTTAAATTTACATAAATAAAAATAGTATTGAGAAAATCTTGACTTCTATTTGATCTGGTTCTCATGTCTCTATTTATTCTTTCTCTCCTTAGTAATTCTGTTCTGACCATCTAAAACTCAAGTCCCAATGGGGTCTTTTATGGAAGTGTTCATCAAAATATCTGTAGTAAAGGATAATTTTCTTCATGTGAGGTGGACCGATATTTTTATAAAAAGCAATACAAGTTCTCAGCATCTTCAAAATTCTCTAATAGTGTTCAATGATGAACCTTACCTCCAATGGTTATGTCATCATAGAGTCAAAACAAAGACTGCAAGGACTGGTGCTGGTTCATGAACCATACATTAAGTAGCATGGTCTAAGCTCTCCATCCATTATAATTTATCTGTGTTTTCCTAGTGATGAAGAGTAGATTGCTTACAACTTGTCTCTGTTTACAAATAACTCAGTGTGAGACATTTTTGAGGATACGTTCTTAGAGATAAAATAGCCAAGTCTGAAGGGACCCATACATTTAACTTGACCAAGTTTTTCAGATTACTTTCCATAATGAATGAACCAGTGTACATGCCTGTGAGGCTCCATATCCTCCCTTCTTTGTGAACACTGCTATTTTCCCAAACCTTTTTGACCAGACAAAGGGTATAAGGTGATACCTCATTTTTATTTTTTCAAAGTAATAATGAATTTGACTATTGTCTAGTATTCTTTATAGAATTTTTGGATTTTCTCTCTTTAAAAATCTGCTCATATTTTCTCCAGTGCTCCTATGAATTAATTTATGGCTGTTCTTTGCTTGTTTAGATTTAGATTATTTTGCTGTTGACTTGACAAAAATTTTTCTCACATTCTTTTATCTATCAACTTTGGCTGTGATGTGTTTCATAGACCAGAAATTACTATATTTTAAATAATAACTAATTTTTTACCTATTATTTTTTCTTTTGAAAAAAAAATAAAGTCCTTTCCTACTTATAAATGATTTACCCAGAAGAGTGATAATAACAAAACTTACTTTCCTTCTTACGCTGGTTTTCTGGTACATGATGTTTGTTGAGCCATAGTGTTTTATACCATAAATGCAATTTGAAAATTGTTACTTTATGTTTAGTTAATATTTAAAGAAACTTTTTATAAAAATTGAGTGTGTAGTGAGTAAGAGTAGTTGTAGTTTTTTTTTGTGTAAATGCATATGAAATAAACATTTTTTAACCATTAAGTGATTTGTTTTGTTATACTAAATTTACTCATAACAAGCCCTTGGTCCTAATTTGCTACAGGAAACTTCTACCACATATTTATGAAAGAACTAATAATTCTAGTTTATATAAACTTTTCCTGATTATCGCAACAGAAAACACTCTTCATTTTATTCCATATCAACATAACAATAATCCTCAAACAATTAATGCTTGAGAAAAAAATATTGGAACCAATCTCATTTGTGACTATAGACACAAACAACTTAAGAATATGCACTCATTATCAAATCCATCCATGTCTTATAAAACAGTGCTAAGGCCTCAAAAGTCTCAAATAAATACCAATTCTCTTCCCTTTGAACATATTGAAAAGAAAGAGACAATGTGTGTATGGAGACTGTAAGATCACCTTTAGACACATAGAGGAACATTTATCAGTCAAGTGACTTACTGTCCATGGACACCATACTCTTACTCCTCTAGTCTTGGGCGCCATGTTGGGCCATGTCTCTTGTACCTGGTGGGGAAGCACCTTTGGAAGGCAGTGAACATGGGATCCAGCAGGATGGCTGCACCTGAGGACAAGGCCAGAGAAGAGCATGCCACATTCTCACCAATTTGCTAATCAGATGTCACTCCACCTTTCTAGGAAAGGAGTTAATGAAATGGGGAGACAAAATTACAGAAATTGAGCTTCCTTTGCAGAAAGTCTCAGGAGGAGGGAAATTTATTTTTTGTAAGCCATCAAGACTTATTTGTCTTTATTCCAGGAATGAAAGTATTTTTTTTATTTACCATTGGAAATTTAATCAATATCATTTGCCATTTAAATATATTAAAGGAAAAACATATGATCTTAATAGATACAGAGTAATTGTTTGGTAAAATTAGTTTTCATGATAGAATAGAATGGAAGTGGGAATAGGCAGAAACTGTCTTACCTGAGCAAGGTTATCCACCACATTGCTGGACTAAACATTATACCTATTAATCAATCATGACAGGCAGTGCCTCTAAATTAAAGAATAAAATTGAATCTATTCAGTATTTTTATTGGGATCTTTAGCTAGGACAAAAGAACAAACAGAATAAATCAACGGTAAATTATTATAAAGGAAAAACCACAACTATTATTTTTTAAAAATAATTTAATTTTAAAAATAAAATAGAGAATTGACATATAAATTGTTGATGAATATAGTAGTTACTTGATACTATTTCAACGTATACAAATCAATTGCTTATCTATTCACCAGCAGTAATAAAATGTAATTTAAAATGTTTTAGTAAAAAATAACAGCGAAAGGTAAGCATCTAGACACAAGTATAAGATTGTTCCTGACTAGTATGAAAATAAAGCTTTGTTTAAAGATTTGCTGAAGAAGAAAACAAAGACCCAATGATGGGTAGGAGTTCAATATTGTAAACAGTATTTCTGCATATTAATTAAAAGTTCAATGTACTGCCAATCAAATGCTTTAGAGAATTTTTTGTGCTCCTAGACAAGCTTATTCTAAATTTTATGTGAAAGAGAAAAGCATTAAAATAGGTAAGATAATTGTAAAGGAGAAATAAGGTGAGATTTTTGTCTTATTGAATATCAGAACTTATTTTAGAACAATAATAAAATGCAGTTGTAGTGTGAGAGTGGACAGATTGATCAATGGAAATGAGAAAGAAATCATAAGCAGGCCCACACCTCTATAAAAGTTTGATGTATGCAGGCAGTAACATGCATCAATGAAAAATGCTTCACTAAGCTGTGAAGTTACTAATGTGTGTGTAAATTAAAATGATATTTTATTCCTACCTTTCATTTGATCAAAATAGTTCTACATGAATTGAAATTTGAGTTGAAAACCTTTAGAATAAAGCATAATGTAATATTGGTGACAGAGACTCAGTAAGACATGAATGCACAAAGCATAAAGCATTTAAAATTCAAATATATTAAAATGAAAAATTCCAAAATTATAGAAAAGAGTGATTATTAACTGGTTATTTGCTCAGATAAATGTTTTTGTAATACATACGTATGTGAAAGGATTAGTACTGTGTGTATATAAAATATTTTGCATAAGTAGCCAAAATAAAAACGCACAAGAGACATTATTATAGAAGAGAAAACTTATGTGGTCAATAGAAATATGAAAATATACACAACTCATTAATAATCAGATAATTTTGATTAATGCTGCATTGAAATATAATTTTTCACTCCTTAATCTAAAATATAATATTTTGGTACAAGTCACAAGAACTCATATTTCTGGTGGAAGATCAATTAGCATTGTCATGTTGGAGGCAAATTTGGAAATATTAGTAAAACTAAATATATGCTTCCTTCTGGTCCAGACTTTCCACTGTAAGTATGTATCCTAAAGAAATTTTGACAACATGAAGATTGACATACACATGCATTATATTTATATGTGCATATGCAAACATGCATATATACACATACACAAGAGTGTTCACAGCAGTGCTGCTTGCTGGAGGAAAATACAACTATTAAATAAATTAGATCTCTCAAATGGAATGCTGAGCAAGAAAAGCAAGTTACATATAGAATTTAGATGGTGGCTATATGCATGATTGTTACGCTATTTTCAGTGCATTTTTGTATTTTAAATATTACATTACAGAAATTCTTCATAAAAGAAAAACCACAGTCCCAATTCATCAGGAGTAATTCATTCTTTACTCTGATGTCAGTAAGTCTACACAGAGTCACACAGAGGAGATGGTCAGTTTTAGGTGAGGGTGTGCCTTTAGTGGTGGGGGATATAGCCAAATAAACCTGGGGTTCATGTGGACACTCTGCTTTTTTGAAAGCCCTTGAAAATTCAGCAGAGTAGGATACAATGGAAATGAGTGAATAAGAAACGACTTTCTTCCTGTCAGCATTTCATGAAGGCTAAGGCATAAGTTTGTGTAAGATGCCTCCTCAGGTAAATTTGCTGTAAAACAGAGAAAGCCCTTTCAAGGAAACTTCCATTTGGGTGCAGGAAACCAGACTTGTTCATGGTTCCACTTAAAATGGACTATTGATTCGGTGGTGAAACCTTATCTGTTTAATTATCTTGAATTCAGTTGAAGCATATATTATGTGGGCACACTTCAGAAGAGCTGTGAAAATGGTTTAAGGGGCATGCACAGGCACATATATAAAGGATCTATAGTTTACCAGCAGGTTGACTCAGTATTAAATTCTTTGTGTCTTCTATGCTATTTGGCATTCAATTTTGATTCAAAACACTTGAGTGTTAATCTATACCGAGTCCATATTCAGCCCTGTGTGGTGAAAAGGAAGCAAGCAGGCAGATCTGGATTTGAATCCTGATTCTAACACTTTGTAGAGACAAAGGATGTCACTGCTTTCAGTGTCAGTTCCATGCCCTATAAAATGAGATGACAGAATTATTTAGAAGGTCATTTTGGGGAACAACCAAAATTAACGCTAAATAAACAAAAAAATGATGAACAATTATATAAATTGAAAATGTTTCTGCCTCTTTCTTTCTGCCTGCCTAGTTGCCTTCATCCCTGCCTGCTTCCTTCCTATAAAATATTTAGCACTTTCTTTCATTCTCACTCTCTTTTACTCATTTTCTTTGTTAGCCCAAAGAAAGAAGGATTTACATACAAGTTTTAATGGACATGGAAGCAGGAGGTGGGAGGAGAAATCTTTAAACTTACAAATGTCATCTTTTTCTATTAAAATAGCTTAGATGGATGTAAATCAACTGAATAATTCACTCTTTTGTGGCCTTTTCCCATCTATACTACACTCTCCATCTCTCTGCTACTGGCTATGACCCCCTTGAAAGTTAGCAAAGTTCACAGTCTGATGAACTGTCATCACAGGACTGTATACACTTCAGAAACAAAGCACTAGCTTGGGAATTCCTAGGGTCACCCTCACTCTGACTAGCTGGTTGCAAATTTGGGGATTGCCCTAACTGCTGTCAGGTTTGATAACTCATCAGAACGAGTCACGGAACACAGGAAAGCACTTCTTTCTAGAGGTGACAGTTCATGTTAAGTGAGGACACATTTTAAATCATCTGTCCACACATGAAGTGAGGACATCCTGGAGAACATTAAAAGGAAAGACATACCCTGCTTTGTGAGAAAAAGACAAAAATGTACAACTCCGGTCATAGAAAACCATTCATCCTTCTGAGTGCTTTGAAATTTTAATTAATAATTAAATACACCTCAAAACACGTAAGGCACACAAAATTGCGTTACTTCTAGCCATGTTCATGACCCACTGACACCACTGGTCCGTGCATAGCCTTGTTTTATATGAATTTTGCAATCATTCATGAAATTCACCACTTAGTCCAAGGACTCAAATATTATCTACAACTTATACCTACCAATGTACTTCTTTCTTGTCCTATGCACATGCCTACTTCCATTCTTCAGTACAAGTCTCAGTTGCTGTAGATTTTAATCTTTTTTAAAGGAAAAGGGGCAGGTAGGAATGAAGGTGAGCAGGCAGCCAGGAAGAGAGAGGAGGAATGACCACCCAGTTATTTAATTTACTGTTTATCTTGGTTGTTGCTCCCCTGGCCGTAGGACATGAAGCTGGGTTCTTGGGATAGATGTACCAGCCCTCGGTGGCGGACACAGCCGCTATTCCACCAGAATGTGACTGTAGATGTTTTGTCTATAGTTCTTTAAAAAAATCTGGTTTCAAGCATGTGTACACACACACAAACACACACATGTGTCTAAACAATTTATTATCTAATTTGCTATTGAACTTTGTTAAAATTTTTATTCTCTTTATTCTCAATGTTATTAAATCCCATCCATGGTGTTGCGGTAGCTGGAACTCATTCGTTTTCACTGTTGCATAATATACCACTATGTGAAGAAAACCTCATTAATTAACTTATTTTCCTGTGTGGCAGCCAAGTGGATGCACTTGAAGACCTCCTACAGGAAGTGTTAATGACTAAGAGTCTTAGCTGTTCATTTTGATATTTATCACAGCTGTTTCACAGAGGTCGCATCTCCCATGGGCTGCACTTGACCAGTGTTTGCGTCTGGCAGGGATTCTAAGGCAGACTCATTCTTGAGAAGCTTTGGATTCCTTTGTTAGCCCATGTTGGCTCAAGGACTTCTTCAGAACATTGATGCATTTTCTTACTGTTCCTCACAGTCTAGGATGATTGTACTCAAACTTCTCTCCCTCTCTTTTCATTTGGGGTCAAGCTTGAGTCTTGATTTTCTATCCCTCTGAGCTGTTTTCAAGGATCTCTCTATGTGCTTTTACATGACTCTCCTCTAATAATGTTTTCTTGTGCAATCCCCTCTTGGTGTCTGCTTTTAAGGACCAGATTGACACACCCTGACAATAGATGTTTGAGTTGTTTCCAGTTTTTTCAGCTATAGGTAATGTTGTCCCAGACTTTATTGTCCTGGTCACTTGGTACATTTTTTCCCATGAATATTGTATTGGTTTCCTATTCCTAGTGCTATTGTTAACAAGTCACCAGAGAGTACTTTCCACTTCCCATTTCTCGTGTCCAATGATATGGGTCCTACAGCGGGTCAGCATGGTGCTCTGAAGGTCTCTAGATGATCAAAATACCCATGGTTATACTATCACTGAGGAGAGTTAAGACAACCTCGAGGAAGGGTTGTGAATGTATCCTTCCATCTCTGCCAAAAAGACTATGCTGTGCTCTTATTCTTTCCCCTGAGTGTTGAAGGGAATGTATTTCTAAATCAGTGCCAGTGTGCATTATGAGAGGCTTTTTGTAGGTTTAGTAACAATACCATATCCAGAACAATAATTGAGCCTGGTTAAGTTTATGTCAGATTATCCTCTATCATAGCATGTTTGCTTTGTAGGACCTGGACTGGTGAATTAAATGGGAGAGATGATGAGGACCACCAGTTTGGCATCAACCTAAGTTTTTGTGTGTGACACCATTCTGCTTCATCTAGAATGCTTTTGAGATACTATATTATTTCATTTACTCCAAAATTACCTCCGTTTAATGACAGTGATGGGAAACCATGCTCTCCCACTTCCTAGCACCAATAATCTCGACAATAGTCTGATCTTTTTCTTAACCTCATTATATACTGATTTATACAAATAATCACATAAAATATGGAATATTGACCAATGAACTGTGTGTTTTGCCTAGTGGGGATCCATGGAGATGCCATTTACACTTCCACTTTCAGAACCGCCCACTGCTTGTCTGGGTTACAAGACAACTCTGCTTAGAGTTGGAAGTTCCTCTATGCCACCAGACACTTCTCTGTTTGTTTGTCTCTTGAGACACCCTCACAAACACACACAGAAGCACCCACACATACTCCTGATCCCCAAAACCAAATCAAAACAGCAGTAGGACAACAACATAACCCCACAATTTTTAAACATCAATAACAAAAAAGACAGAAAACAAGCAGTTTTGAGAAAGAGATCTCTGAGCATTTGTTTCAATTACTTGAGCTGGTTTCACAGACTTATAATGATAATGTTAGGACATTAAGAATCAGAACCCATGGCTCTGTTCACCCATGTCTTGGCTGCCCTTTTATTCTATAGAACTTGCCACATCTGATATGATACAGATTTTCTCTAGCATTTCATTCTTCAGTGTTCTCTAGAAAGGTTCATAACTGGTTCTGAGGCCTCCTTGTAGGCGGTGTGCAGCTCACATGCGAGACTCAAACATTCAGACCTGGAGTGACACCTCTGAGCAGTGAACAAGGGGGCCGAAGTTAATATAATCTTGTAAGAACTATTCCAGTGCCAGGTAGTACCAAGGGCCAACCCTGCTGCTCTCCTCATGTGCAAATCTCCCATAGAAATGTGCTTTCTGATATACTAGTCACCAGCCACATGTGCCGGTGTGGAACTTGAATGTAATAAGTCTGGTTTAAGATATGCTCTTAAGTGTAAAATAGACACATTACGAGAAAGGATGGAATTTTTAATTCGGATGATATGTTGATATAATATAAAATAGATTGAGTTAAATAAAAATTTATAGCGATGAAAAAATTCTGTGTGTTTATTTCCAGTAACACTTGTGATGTTGTAGGTGGATGTTTCTCCCAATAAGCTTGGCACAGTGCTGTCTGCTGTTTATTTATTTATTTATTTTTGATAAGACTTGATTTTTTTAGAGCAGTTTCAGGTTCATGGAAAAATTGAGGGGAAAGTAGAGATTTCCCATAGACTCTCAGGCCCCACACATGTACATCTTTACGCATGATAATGTCCCCCAGCAGAGTGGTACATTGGTTATACCTGACGACCTTTTACTGACACATGAATATCACCCAGAGTCCATAGTTTACCCTCTAATTCACTCTGGGTGTAGAACATCCTGTGATTTGAACAGATGTGTGATGACATGTATCCATCAATATCGTAGAAAGAGCATTTTCCCTGCCCTCAAAATCCTCTCTGATCCTATTTATCCTTGACCCAACTCCTATTAATCACTTATTTTTTACTGTCCCATAGTTTAATCTTTCAGAGAATGTCACATAGGTGGAATCAAACAGTTTTTAGGGAGTCTTCACTTAGTGGTAGGCATTTAAGTTTCCTCCACACATGGTTTGATAGTTCATAGCTTTTAGCCCTGAAAAATATTCCATCGTCCATTACACCAGACTGTATTAATTCGCCTGTGGAAAGACATCTGGATTACTTCCAAGTTTTTACCATTATATGTAAAGTTGCTCTAAAATCTGCATTTAGGTTTTGTGGGGCCAACACTTTTCACTTCTTTGGGTAAATGTTAGGAAATGTGATGGCTGGATTACATAATAAAATTATGTTTAGTTGTGTAAGATACTGCCAAATTGTCTTCCAAAGTGATTGTACCAGTTTGATTCCAATGAATGAGAGTTCCTCTTGCCCCACATCCTCATTAACATTTGGAAGGATGTGTCTTCTGGATTTTGGCAACTGCAGTAGGTGAGTAGAGATATCTCATTGCATCTCTATGATGATATGTTGCAACACATTTTCCTCTACTTTTTTGCCATCTGTATATTTACATTGTGACTGCTTTTTAAAAATTTTATTTTTTATTATTATTGAAGAGATATTGCATTTTGACAATGACTTGTTTTGGGGTATACATAGTGGCATTTTCACATTTACAAACAGTATAGTAGATTTATTAATATTCCCTTTCTTTTTTTCTCCCTTCGCTTATAGTTAATTCCCTTCATCCCATTTCTACCACTTCTCCCCCTTCACTTTGGCACTTGCCTTTCTGTCTCTCATCTCTGAGAGTCCATAGTTGTTTGGAGTAGTGTTCTCCCTCTGTCTCTCTCTGTCTGTCTTCCCCCCTCCCCCTTTTTAGTGTTGTTTAATTTATGACCTTCATTTGTTTTCTCTTTAGCCATCATATGAGTGCTAGCAGATGATGTCTGTCTTCCTTCTCACTCATCTCACTAAGCATAATTCTCTCTTAGTCCATCCATGTTGTTGCAAATGGCAGGATATCTCCCTTTTTTGATGACTACATAGTATTCCATGGTGTATATGTATCACATCTTCTTTATCCACTCCTCTGTTGACAGGCATTTAGGTAGTTTCCAGTTATTGTGAATTGTGCTGCAGTGAACATGGGGGTGCATATATCTCTTTGGATAAGTATTTTTGTGTCATTGGGGTAAATATCCAGTAGAGGAAAAACTGAATCATACGGAATTTCCATTTTCAATTCTTTGAGGACTCTCCATACTGCTTTACAGATTGGTTGCACCACTTTACATTCCCACCAACAGTGAGAGTTCCTTTTTCTCCACATCCTCTCCAACACTTACTATTTCCATGTTTTTGGGTAATAGCCATTCTTACCAGCATGAAGTGATATCTCATCATTGTTTTGATTTGCATTTCCCTGATGACAAGAGACGTAGAGCATCTTTTCATGAAACTGTTGGCCATTTGTATGTCTTCCTTGGAGAGGTGTCTATTAAGGTCATCAGCCCATTTTTTGATTGGATTGCTTTCATTTTTGTTGTTCAATTTTTTGAGTTCTTTGTATATCTTAGATATTAACCCCTAATCTGAGGTGTGAGAAGCAAATATATTTCCCATCCAGTTGGATACCTTTTTGTTTTTATGAGAGTTTCTTTTTCTGAGTAGAAACTTTTCAGTTTTATGTAATCCCACTTGTTTATTTTGAATTTTATTTGCCTTGCAATGGGAGTTGAGCTGCCAAAGATATCCCTTAGGTCTATGTCTAAAAATGTTTTGCCTCCATTCTCTTCTACATGTTTGATGGTTTCTAGTCTTACATGTAGGTCTTTAATCCATTTTGAGTTTATTTTTGTGTGTGGTGTTAAGTAATGATTTAGTTTCAACTTTTTGCATGTGACTGTCCAGTTCTCCCAGCAATTTATTAAAGAGGCTGCTCTTGCCCCATTATAAGTTTTTGGCTCCTTTGTCAAAAATTTTTGACAAAGGAGCCAAAAACTAGATGTCCATGTAGATGTGAATTTATTTCTAGACTTTCAGTTCTGTTTCATTGATCTGTCTTTCTGTTTTTATACCAGTACCATGCTGTTTTAATTATTATTGCTTTGTAGCAGAGTTTGAAGTCAGGGAGCATAACGCCTCCATTGTTTTTCTTTTTCTTTCTTTTTTTGAGGATTGTTTTAGCTATCCTTGGTTGTTTGTTGTTTCAGATAAATTTCATTATTTTGTGCTCTATGTCTGTGAAGAATGTCTTTGGAATTTTGATGCGGATAGCATTGAATCTATATATTACCTTGGTCAGTATGGCCATTTTGATTATGCTGATTCTTCGGATCCATGAGTATGGACTATCTTTCCATTTCTTTGTGTCATCTTTTATTTCTTTTAGCAATGCCCTATAGTTCTTCTTCATCAGTTTGGTGAGGTTTATTCCAAGTATTTCATTTTTGGGTGCAATTGTAAACAGTATTGATTTCTTCAGTTCTCTTTCTGTATTTTCATTGTTGGCATACAGAAATGCAACATATTTTTTAATATTAATTTGTAGCCTGCCAATTTACTATATTTGTTTATTATTTCAAATAGCTTTTTACTTGATTCTTTGGGCTTCTCTATGTATATTATCATGTCATCTGTGAAAAGTGCTTTTCACTTCTTCTTTTCCTATTTGGATACCTTTTATATCTTTTTCTTGTCTCAGGATCTCCAGCACTATATTGAATAGTAGTGGTGAGAGTAGACATCCTTGTCTTGTCCCTGATCTTAGGGAAAAAGTTTTCAGTTTTTCTTCATTGAGTACAATGTTGGCTGTGGGCTTGTCATATATAGCCTCAGTTATGTTGAAGTACGTTCCTTCTATACCTATTTTTTGGAGGGTTTTTAACATAAAAGGGTGTTGAATCTTGTCAAATGTTTTTCTGCATCTATTGAGATGATCATGTGGATTTTTGTCCTTTTTTAATGATATAGTGTATCACATTTATTGATTTGCATATGTTAAACCATCCCTGAATCCCTGGAATAATTCCCACTTGATCATGGCATATAATTCTTTTTATATGTTATTGAATTCCAGTGGCTGGTATTTTGTTGAGAATTTTTGTGTCTGTATTCATTAAGGACATCACTGTAGTTTTCTTTTTCAGTACAGTCTTTATCTGGTTTTGGAATCAGCATGATATTGGCATCATAATAAGTGTTTGGAAATTTTCCATCGTCTTCTATTTTTTGGAACAGTTTAAGGAAGATTGGAATTAATTCTTTGAATGCTTTGCAGAATTCACTGGTGAAACTATCTGATCCAGCGCTTTTGTTTTGGGGAAGGTTTTTGATCATTGTTTCAATTTCCTTGCTTGTGATTTATCTGTTCATGGTTTCTAGTTCTTCTCTGTTTAGTTTTGGGATATTGTACCTTTCCAGAAATGTGTACATTTCTTCTAGGTTATTCTGTTTGTTGCATGTAGTATTCTCTTATAGTCCTCTGTATTTCCATTGTATCTGTAGTGATTATTCCTTTTTCATTTTTGATTCTATTTGTGTTTCCTCTCTCCTCTTTTTTTTGTGAGTCTGTCTATTTTGTTTCTTCTTTTGAAAAACCAACTTTTGGATTCATTGAATTTTTGAATGGACTTTCTGTTTTGTAGTTCATTGATTTCTGACCTAGTCTTTATTATTTCTTTCCTTCTGTTTTATTTAGGCTTCAGTTTTTCTGATTTTTTAGTTCCTTTAGGTAATGGCTTAGGTTTTTTATTTGTGATTCTTCCTGTTTTCTGAGGAAGGATTGTATTGCTATACATTTCTCTCTTATTACTGCTTTTGCTGTATCCCATAGATCTGATATGTCCTTTATTCATTTTCATTTGTTCTAGATTTTAATTTCTTCCTTAATTTACTCTTTTACTCATAGGTTGCTCAACAATATGCTGCTTAATCTCCACTCTTTTGCAGTTTTTCTCTTTTTCTCCTTTTGCTTGATCTCTAGTTTGATGCCATTGTGATTTGAAAAGATGCTAGATATTATTTCAATCTGAAAATCTACTGAGACTTATTTTATGCTCCAATAATGGTCTTTCCTTGAGAATGGTCCATTAGCACTTGAGAAGAATGTGTTATCTATAGGTCCATCTTTATCTTTTTAAATTTTCTTTGGTTCAAAGACTACCTTATCTGATACAAATATAGCTGTTCCTGTTCTTTTGGATTTGGCATTAACTTGGAGTACTGCTTTCCACCCATTCCACTTTAAGCCATTGCTTGTCTCTATACCTAACATGAGTTTCTTGTAGACTGCATAGAAATGGATTCTGTTTCTTAATCCATTTAGCAACTCTGTACCTTTTGATTGGCAAGTTCTTACCATTTACATTTACAGTAATTATTGACATTTGAGAACTTGCTACTGCCATTTTGATTTTTATGTTGATGATTTTTGCTATGTTGAGCTTTTTGCTACTTTGTTATATTTTTGTGAAGCTTTTCCTCTTTGGTTTAGCTAGTCAGTCCTCTTTCAACATTTCTTGTACAGGAGGTCTTGTGGTTGCAAACTATCTTAGCTTTTGTTTGATGGGAAAAATCTTAATTTCTCCCTAAAATTTGAAAGAGAGTTTTGCAGGATATAGTATTCCTGGCTGACATTTTTTGTCCTGAAGTATTTTGAAGACATCATTCCATTCTCTTCTAACCTGTAGAGTTGCCTTTGAGAGGTCTGAGGTTAGTCCAATAGGAGTGTCTTTATATGTTATGTGCTTTTTTCTCTGGCTACCTGAATTCTTTCTTTGTCTTGGATTTTTGATAGTTTCAAAATTATGTGTCTTGGTGTAGTTTTTTTAGGATTTATGTAATTTGCCGGGTTCATGCCCGGTGAGCAGGGGAGAAGAAGGGGAACCACAGAAGAATGAGAAACAAAGAGAGTGATAGAAAGGTGGATGGAAAACAATACCTCGAATATCCTGCTTTCCACCTATTTATTGAGTCCATACGTGGAATTGCTTCAAGAAGCTTACACAAACAATTTTGTCTTTTTGTTGGATTTGCTTATTCGGCCCTTTGTTCTTTTGCTACGTAAATTTTTTGGGCAGTGAGCAGTTATAGGAACACTGCTCCAGTGATTTTCCACTGTGGCCTTGCCTGGTTTTTCAGACTTGATGTTCCTGATATTCTGCCAATTCCCACGTTATTCTTGCTCTCCTTTCTGCCTCCAACAGTAATTGGGTGTTCTGTTTGCTTCATTGACCTGTTTGTTTGTTACTTGTTCTAGATTTGGGAAGATTTCAGCCATTGTTGCCTTGAAGATGCTCTCTGTTCCTCTCTTTTTCTCTTCACCTTCTGGGATACCTAGTATTCTAATGTTGCTTTTCCTGATGGTATCTGATAGTTCTCTGAGTGTTTCATCATTTTTTTCTTTGCACTTAATTTCTCTTTCTTCTTCTTGGTTCCTTTCTGCATTATCATACTCTGTATCACCAATCCTTTCCTCCATTTTGGTTATTATGGTTCTGTTGCTTTCTATTTTATTCTTAATTTCATGAATTGTCTCTTTTAAATCCTGTGTTCCTTTTAGTTTTTTCTAGAGAGCTTCAATCTCCACCTGTTGGTGCTTAATTATTTGTTTAAGTTCTTTGTTTTGTTTATTTGAATTTCCTTTTAATTCTCTGAATGTCTTTATAATTGCAGACTTGAATTCTTTATCTGTTAGAAAAAAACATTCTTCTGTATCTTCAAAGTCAATTTCTGATGTGCTGTTATTTTGCTGTGATTCCATTTCCTGAGGTTTCAGGGTGTGTTGTGGTTTTTCCCTCCCCATGATTTGTGATCTTGTTGATCTGCTAGTTTGTTTTGTTAATTTCTACCAGGGGGTGCTCTATTTTTGTTTTATTTTATACTTTTGATCCTTACAGGCTTCTGTAGTGTGTCTTGCTATGTCAGGGAGTGATGATAACTGCTGTGTGGGGGTGGACGTGGGGTTGGAAGACTAGTGGTCATCTGTGAGCGTGTAGTTTTCCCACCTGGTGGCGGGGAGGTGGGCTTGTTTTGTTGGTAGCACTCTGCTGGCTGGGGCTATGTGACTTGAATCTGTTATCTGCTTTTATGTCCCTTATCTTCACCAAACCATGAGGGTCAAGTCCTTTCTTTGGGCTGTTCTTCCAGGGTCTTGACCACTGGATCTCGATTCCCAGTGGGCCCAAACCCCCAGGTGTGCAGTGGAGGGTGTGCAGCACCTATATGCTCTTGTTCTTTCTGTCTCCAATTTGCTTTTTCTGGGCTTTTTCTAGTCAAGAGTTGCTGGCAGCATTCACTGTGGCCCCTTTCCTATTGAATTCAGCCCAGGCTTGTGGTTCCCTGCTCTGTCTGAAATCATGCTGTTGGAGGTTAGGGAGATACCTGTGCTCTTTCTGCATGAGAAAGACAAAGAAGCAAAGGGATTGTTGCCACTTCTAACCCCTGGCATGTGAAGACAAGACCCGCATGTTTTTGCTGCTGCCAGGCTCCCATTTCCGTGGTTCCCCTTTGTAAGCCAAGAGTTGCCAGCAGGATTGCTCAGTTGGGCCCAGGCTTGCAGCTCCCTGCTTTGAGTTCGCACTGCTAGAGATCAGTGGGGCTGCCCCTGCCATCTGTGCCAGAAGAAGAGGGACTCAGCAGCAGGATTACACTATTTCAAACCCTGGGGTGGTTGCTGAAGGTCACTGTCACTGTTTTGCACTCTTTAGAATGTCCCATGGCCCTTGCAGCTCCAGCTAGGCTCTGGCAGGGGAAGGTAGAGCATGTCTGTGTCACAAAACTCTCCTTTCTGGGGGCTCCGCTTTGCTGCTACATTCTCCATTGAATCCCCGTGCCTCTAACCCACCCGCAGAGCCGGCTTTTAGTCTTCTTCTATTCTCCAAGTTGTTCTGGCTGATGTTGAAGCAGGAAAATCCCTTTTTCTGTGTTAGCTCTGAAAAACTAAGTTTGTTTTCCTGTGCAGCATCTCAGTGCCCACTCCCCATGGACTCCAGCTTTGAATCTACTGCTTTACTTTTAAACCCAGAAAGAGCTGAGCTGGACTGTATCTGACTGACTTTAACTCATATGGGAGTGTCTAGATTGTTGGTTTGTTTTTCTGTTTCTATCTGTTCATTTATTAAACAAATAAATTTATTGAACAACTACCATGTGTTAAGAGCATTGAAAATTCAATGTTGAACAAGATATTTTTCTTCACCTTCATGCTCTTATACTGGTGGAGACAGTCATGTCTCTTGGTGTCAGGATGAATCACACAATTCGTAGGCAAACAAAGAACAAAACTGACTATCAGCTAGAAACAAAGATGTTACAACATTTCTTGTGTAATTAGACATCTTTCCAACAATCATTAGAATGGTAGTGTTATTTAATCTCTTTATGCTGATGTGAGATCAGTGATTTTACAAATCAGTATAGTATCAGAAACATTCTCATGGGAAACTTACTTGCCAATTCCAGGAGATGGTTTTACTCTAACTCCCATACTTTAAGACCATATTTATCGAAAGACATAAATTGGTCTAAATAATCATATTCCTATTTCAAAAACACTAAAATGTGGTAAAGTGTTTCTACTGAATATTTTGATGTTTTGAATTTTAAGAATTTGTGTTTGATTAGAAGAATTTTTTACCTTTGATCAATTTTAGAGCATCTTTTACCTCCTTATTTCTCAAACTATAGATAAGAGGGTTCAACATGGGAATCACAATGCTATAAAATACAGAGGCAACTTTCATATTCTCCTCAGAATTATCAGAATGAGGCTGTAAGTACATGTAGGAGAGGGTTCCATAGAAAATGGTGACTGCGGTCAGGTGGGAGGCACACGTGGAGAAGGCTTTTTTCCTCCCTGAGGCAGAAGATATCTTTAGGATGGCAGCCAGGATATATATGTAGGAAAAGACGACGACTGACACAGTGAACGTCAAGTTAAATCCCACAAAGACAATAAGTAGCATGATGTT